>JANHFX010004903.1:0-23980 GCA_027560015.1 Chloroceryle amazona | reverse complement strand
GAAAGGAAAGGAAAGGAAAGGAAAGGAAAGGAAAGGAAAGGAAAGGAAAGGAAAGGAAAGGAAAGGAAAGGAAAGGCTGCTGAACCTCCACACAGTCACAGGAACCTGTTTTCCAGCATGACAGCGAGGGGTGATCAGTGCTGAAGCACAGACTTGTCAATTAAGCAGGACATGAGTGGTTAGTGTGAGAAGTTGATTATCTCCAGCAGACAGACATTGCTGGACCAAGCAGTAGTCATGTGCATTATCCAGGCATGAGCCATAAACTACATGGATCCATCATCTCAGGCAGAGTGCAGCAGCCCAGTGCTATAGCTGAGCAGGCATCTCCCAGGGAACTTGGTGCTGTGTTTGCTGCTCTTCCACTTTCATAATGCCCATGTTCAAGTTCTTACTGTAGCACATTGCCACATTCCTCCTGAGGCACATTCTCCAGAATAAGAGACATTAAAAAGAAGTCAAGGAGGAAAAGATGAAAAAATACTCGAGAGTGGGAAATGGTAGGCAAGGAAAATATGAGTGTGCTAGAAGTTTCCACATTCACCCCATTAAAGGCACGGACTGTTACCTTATGTAGCTTATCTAGTGCTTCAGTGGAGAATCAGAATAAATGTAATTATTTGTAGCACTTCATTACTGCATTTCCATGTTCCAAACATTTATTGTATTTTTCAAGCATTATTTACATTTTAAGCATTATTATTTCACAAGGCATATAAAGGGTTAAATTACAACATTTGCATGCTCACCTTTTATAAGTACACTATTAATTTATCGTTTTAAGTGTGATTAAAAAAATAATTTGTGCTTAGGAATTAATAAAAAAAAAAATCAATGTTTTGCTGCAAACTGAAAACCTCTTAAAGCAAATCAGGTCTGAAAAATTCATTGCTACTTTTGAAAGCCTCACTTCATTTTCACAGGACAACACTGATGAAGAGAATGACTGAAAAAAATGTTTGAAGTAGATGTCAGTGAAAAGATATAATTTCTGCTTTTTCATTCGAAGTTACCAGTACTGATTTGTGGCCCTTCAATAACAGATTGAGTTGCTTTTGGAGACATGGAGGAGATTTTGTTGACTGGGACCAATAGATAACTTTACTAAAGAGAGAAAATATGCAACAAATAATGCAATTAACAAAGAAGGAATTATCTATTTTACCTTCCCAGAGTCAACTATTTTTCAAAAAAGGGGGCACATATTGGGAATTATTTTTTTGCAGTAAACCCTGAATCTCAGCCATCCTCACTATGACATCAAAAGCTGTCTGACCTGTGGAAAGCAGTAATTTTGTGGGAATATGGCCTATAGTTGAGCAGAAGCTAAAGAACATAAGCTTTTACTAATTGCTCTTTACATCTGACAAAGCAGCTGAAGCACGGAAGCAATTTAGGACAGAAAAAAAAATTAATTCCAAAAAGGAAAATTAGACTGATGAGTTCAAGGGGTAAAAACTGTCAAGATTAATATGAAAAAGAAATTGTCCAAGCCTATTTACCACATAAAATAGTGATCTGCACCAGAGAGGGTTTGAGGCAATTATGTGGACTGCATTTGCACTGAGCATAAGGAATAGTTTTCTGGAGATTGCAGGGGATGGTGTAAAAAGACTACAGGAGAAAGCTCAGGACAGAGTCTTCCTGAAAAATTAAGGAAATGATTCAGTAAGGGAGTGAATCCAAACAAACAGAGGTTTGATGTAAATGGTAATTAGGTGCCAAGTGGATGTGATTTAAAACAATGCAGGTTCCATGGAAAGCCCGGCTTAGCTATCCATAAACAGAAAGGGGCAGGCAGGAAAATTCTTCAATGAGCTGTTTTGAGGCAAATGGAAATTCTAGCCCTTATTTTGAGCTGAAAGTAGAAGGTGTTTGTTGTATTTATGTTAAAACGGGGAATCTCAAGCTGTGTGAATCAGATCTAAACAGAGCCATAGCACTCACTCCATGATACCTCTTTTACTCCGCCTTTCATACAACACTACTACAGTAAAGTAACACGTGTAACTAAAACAATAAAACTGGTGTTTCCTTCTTTGCATTGTTAAACCATCCAAATTCTGCTCTGCAGTAAAAAGTAGTTGTACCTGTGTAAGACCCATATGACCAGTCCCCATTTCGTATAAACCAACTGTGGGAGCTGGTGCAGAGAAGGTTTTCTGTGTTGGTGGTACGTAAGGCATCGAGCCATTTGTGCTTTAATGATTCAGTGCGCCCATGACACACAGATCGCCACTAGTGTAAACCAGTTTGGTGAGCTGCAGAGGCATTTCCTGCAGCTACAGCTCTGTCTGCTGTTCGCTACCCTCTGAGAGAGCCCTACCCTGTTAACGAAAAGTTGACTCCGACTAAGTTTTTTAAATATGCTGAAGTGTTAAACCAGCAGATGATCTAAACTGAGAAAAATCTAATCATTCACTATGACAGCAAGCTTTCAGTGAGAAGGGAAAGGGAAGAGAGAGACATCACGAGATGCAACAGATAGGCTAAATGAAAAGTAACAGCAAGATGGTTATCACGAAGGTACTGACCAGCACCCACAGCCACTGAGCTGTGCTGGGGCATTGCAGAGGAATCCAGGCAGTGCTGAGCTCCAGTGCCAGACGTGTATGTGCAAACATTCACTATCTCCTATGAGCGAAAAGGACCACCTGAGAGAAAGCTGTGTGAAGGAAAGGGGGACCTTTGACACCTTCTACATCTCCTGGGTCATCGCAGTAAGGAGAGGCAAAAGCAGAACTAAAGCTTAAGAAGACATCACAATGGCAGAGCATACGAGAGGTGGGATAGTGCGATACCAAGTAAGAGGAAGGACTACGCCCCTGAAGGCCTTCAGACGTGAACTAGGAAGCAGGAGAGTGCTGCACCTCCTGAGGTCTCTGTTTACCCTGGCACTGCTACAGTTCTGGCTGAAACGGGCAGTTTGGAGCAGTTACAGGTATGCTCAGAGCTAAGGCAGCTGTAGCTTGCCTTTAAAGAGCTGTAGAATGTTACAATAAATGTTTTGTGGAGAGAGTTTTATAAGATGCCAGGGTCTGAGACAAAGATGTGGCTGAAGCTCTCAAATGGTGACTGTCCTGAAGTGCCTTATCATTTCCAGTATAAATTCAGCACAGTGATTTTAGTTTGAGGTTAAAACCAGTATCTCTTTAGTTTTCACATGCTTGAATTACCAGTAAAATGTTGCATTTCCACAGGAAACAAATACTTGGTAGAAAATATTTCCTTTAGTCAAAACTCCGTTCCTGTCTGAAAAGCACATCTGATGGAATTTTTTTCAATCAGTCTAGGCTCCAGGTGTTTGAACCAGTTCCATAAAAGCCAAAATTCTTTCATGTAAGCCACATTTAACGGGACTTGTTTGGAAGGTTTCTGAAGCAAAAAGAGAACAGCTAGGGGTTTTTATTTATTTGCATATATAAAAGTAGAACTTGAAACTGACTGTCTGAAAAATGGCAACCTAATGAAGATAGTCTCTCTTAGTTCTGCGTAGAGAGGAAGAATGAAACATATCAGAGCTTCCTGGTAAAACGAGTTTTCCGACACATTCTTCCAACATTCTTGTGGATCTCTGCATCACTATTCTGTAAAACTACCTCACAATAGAATTTCTTTGACTGAAAAAAACCCACAAAAATAGTGAGCACTATCATTATGTGACACTCTGGATTAAAATACAGCTGCAGGAACACCACCTGGCTTGACAGCCTGATCACAAACAGCTGATGGACAGGCAGAGAGCTGGCCTCCTGGGATGCACTGTTCTGCAAAGGGGAAAACTCTGTCCTTTGAATCCTGGCCTTCAAAATGACTAATCCATTAATCCCCGCAGAAATCCAAGAATCCTGCTCAGACTGGCACCTGAGCTCACTCCTTTGTCAGGAGAGGAATCATTATTAGGACTGGACAAAGAATTCCCATCAAATTTTTTTCCTGTGAACAAATACCTCTCCCAGAACAGGTGGCAGCATCTACTATGATTCGATTAACAGGCTATGTCTACTCTTCTAAATTCAAGATAAATTATTTGAGGCAGCATAACAGTAAGGATACTCCAGAGTCCTGAAATGTCAGTAAGTCCCTGAGTGAGGGAATGAGCACAGGAAAGGCTTACCAGAGATCAAGTCCACAAACAGATAAGGTTTGAAGAAGATACCAGTGTTGCTAGGAACTGAGAAATCATCCTCAGCAAATGATAAATAACCAACCACAGAAAACAGACCACTGTCTCCAGTATGAGAGCTCAACAGTCAGATAATTCAGAGCATATGATTCATTTTGTTTTAACCAAAACCAAGTTTCTTGTCCTGTCTGGATAAACTCATGCTCAGGTACCTGTACTGCAATCTCATAGCAAAGCTATTTTCAAGATAGCATTACTGGTGATGGCTCACAGGGTGAAAACCTGCCTCCATCCAATTCGGTGACAATTTGCTTCTGATTTTGTTGAAGTCAGAATTTCATAAAACATTCCTAAGGACATTTACATCCTTTATTAACAACTAGTTTTCTTAGCTATGGCATTTATCTGGAAGCCATCTTCAAGAGAAGTTCTCCTACCCAGCATATACAGTCCAAAGATGAAGCTTAATGTTTCTTAAAGCAACTGCAATTCTCCTTCCCTTCTCATAAAACTTATGATTCATAAACTGTTCTGTAGAGAGGTAATTTCATGTACTGGAGAGATTCCATACTTCATGCAGTTATAAAGTTAAAAATCCACGTCCATACTTGAAAGAGTAGTGCAGAAATAATAAGTACGTTGTAGATTTAACACTCAGGTTTTGCAGGAAGAATCATTTTCTTATGTCATTATCTTTGCCTGTTAAAATTGTCACCTATGATATATTTTACACTAAAATAAATATTTTTTTTAAGTGGGAACAAGTGATTCATGTACAAATACTCTGCAAAATCAACATATTTCACTCAAACATTCAAAGAAACTTCCCTTTGAATTTAGACCAATATACACAATTTTAAGCCAATGGGTTATTTTTAGAAGTTCTGAATGACTGAAAATAGGGAAATCTATTTTAGTTACCTTCTCATCCTTAAATTGTCTGTGAAGGCCACCAGTTTGAGTTCATAATTTTAACACAGTAGAAATGTGTGTTTCATAACCATATAATCAAGTGTAACACAGAAGACATGGGATGGTATATTAAAAAACTTAATTTCACAGTGTGGTTTATGGCAGCTGGCAATCATTTTACATTTGAATGATAGCAACCTTTTTTTGCTCCCATTTCAAGCATCTTGTAGTAACAACTTCCCATTGCTTTTTTAAATTTTCTGCTTTGCCTTCACACATACAATTCCTCTCTCCCATTTTTCTCCTAATGAAAGTGATCCCATAGTAAATAGTGTTTTGAATAAGATGTGTTCTTTATGCAAAAAGTGAGTCACCAGTCTGCATTTTCAGTTGGCTGAACTGACCCACTTTCCAGGCTTGTGGATGTTGGATTTAGGGATGCCCCAAGCAAAGAAGGGTGAAGGGGGGATCACAACGCCAGTGCACTGGTGCCACTCCACAGAGCTTCTCAAAAGGCTCCTTGAACAGGCAGTGGGGAACACAGAAGTGCAAAGGTGGCAGCGATCCCTCCAGCCCATTGGACAGCTGACATTTAGCTCACCAGTATCTTGTGCCTATGAAAAAGTGCTGTCCCTTTCTGCTCCTCACAGCAATGTACTCTGCAGTACACACCACAACCACCTCTGGCCTCCTTCTGGGACACCTAGGGATAGGTAATGACAGTTTGACACATGCTCCGTGTCCTTCCTGGAGCCAGTCTTAACCATGAAGAGCCAGCCTCCTGACCAGTGGGTTTTCATGGCAGAGAAAGAGGTTAGGTCTCTCCTGTGTCATCAGACCATGGGAGGAAGGGACTCCTTCTTCTACCTCATTTCTAGCATGTACGTTCAGAGGGAGATGCCTCCCAATGAATATGATACTTAACTGTTTCTGAATGGGTTTCCTCCTTTTCCTCCCAGCATACAGGCATTCCCCTGGAGGAATCATTGTTTTGATGCTGAAAAAGAAAAGGAATAGGTTTCTTAGTTTAGAGTTTTCTGTTTCATACTGCTGTACAAAATGACAGCACCGAGAAAGTACAACCAAGGAAAAAGTTTGTTCCTCGAGTGTGGCATTCAACAACACTAAAAAACACAGTGGCATTAGTTAAGATAGAAGCTTAAGGCTTATTCCAATTTCCTACTTTAATATTATTAGAATATTGATATTTATATTCAATTTTCATTTTTTCAAATTAAGCATACTATACACAGTATAAGAATTGGTATAAACCACATCCTGTTTACTCGATATCCAAAATTAATTTTTTTTTCCTTCTAGGCTCATTTTTAAATTCAGCTAAACAAATAAGAGTGAATAATACTACCCATCATCTTCTGCAGGGAGATTTTCACAGCTTTTCAAATACACAGGAATATTGCATTCCATTGCTGACTCTGTGGTAAGTAGGATGTGATTATCCAAATCAGCATTTTCCCAGGTCTTCACATCCTCATTTTTAAAGTCTGAGAGTGTATCTGTCGGCAGCTCAAGAAGCAACACACGGGACTGTGGTTAGCACTAGGACTCAATGCAGTACTGACAGAGGTGACAATTGTCAGACAAAACTTAACCTTGTTATTGCTGCATTTGAGCAAGTTAGCCTTAGAGACACTGCATGCTCTGAAACAAGTCTGCATTTGGTCTGTTTAAATCTTCTGGAGATTAGGTGAATATCCAAGTCTCTTGATTTTCTGTCTGAAAGGTAATTTAGTCTTGCCATGTGCTGTTCAACAGCGGGTGCAGGCTGCCTGAGAGGTTACCCTATCTCAACAGTATTCGCTTCTTTGTGTAAGATGTAAAATTAAGGGGAATTTCTATGTCACTGAATCAAATTTCATGCTACTAAAGACACATATGTTATATAATGGAAATCATAAACTTACTGATCTTGATTTAAAAACTGTTTAGAAGAGCTTTACTTTTCATTGAAAGACAGCTTTCTGATAACTAGAAACCTTTCGCTTTCCAGCTTAAATTTGTTCATGGTCATTTTATACCCATTTGTTCTTCTGCCAACATTGTCCTTTAGTTTAAATAGCTCTTCCTCCTCCATTGTGTTTACTCATTGGTGTATTTTTAAATATCAGTCATATCTTCAGCCAGCCTTCATTTTTCTATTCTAGGACAACCCAAACTCTTTTATTCCCCTCTCATGTTACAAGCTCTTTATTCTTCCTATCATCTTAGGAGCCTTTTATTTTCTCATTTCAGTCAATCTGTCTAAAACATGGATAAACATGATCATGCACAATATATTAAGTAAAATCTAGAAGCAGTTCATACATGTATATATATATATTTATTGGCAAACCACTAATTCTTTATGGGGATTATCTCACTTGATATTTGTGTGAGGGCATTTTCCTTTTTCATGGCCATTATAAAATTCATGGCTGTCATCCTGTGGTCACGAATACGCACTGTTCTCTGTCTTCATGTATAACTCCAAATAAATAAATGCACAGTTTATGGACGAAATCTAACTTTTAGTGCTCCCAAGTGCCTAATGATCCCATTCATACAAATAATCTCCAGTTCATTTCTGTTATGTGAGAATTTTATCCTCTTCTGTATTGGTGGTGCAAGTAACTAAGTTTATTGGTAGACTTCTGGTTTTGCATGAAATTTCTTAGTAAAAATGTGATTGTCTCCAAACCAACAGCTGAGGGACTCTGCTTGTGGTTTCCCTCCTGATCAGTCATTTTCCTTTCCTGTTGACCAAGTTCCTTGCCCCAACCCTTTCAATTTTTTGCTAGTCCTCAGTAGGAGAGCATCCTTCACTAAATTAGGATAGATTAGGTCTACCGTATTTCTCTCATCTGGAAAATCAGTTATTGTATCAACAGAAAGCGATCATGTTACTTTGTCAAAATCATCTAAATCTACATTCCATTTTTACTCTGTTAGACAACTAACCAAAGGTTAACCTAAATGGTTCTTTCCTTGAGAATTCATTCTAAAAGATGCATAGTATAGAGATCAGACAAATAGGTCAGTAGTTGCCTTCTCTCATTTGTAGCTGATGGTGGAAACACCAGTCATTCTCCAATTGGTGTACTGTCAGGTACAGAGTTCTTCCAGAAACACACAAAACTGTTTTTTTCACTGTTGCTGGGATGATTTCATATGACATCAGATAAGACAAACTGCCTGGCCAAAGTCTGTGAGGGATATGATACAATTAAAACTTCTCCAGGTTAATAAAGTCTGTTTATCCCACAGCCTTTCCTTAGATAAATCCTTCTTACCACCTTCAAAGATCTTGTTAGTCTAGTCTACAAACTCATCTTCTGCAACAGTCTTGTTTTTTTCTATGCTGGTGGGTTTTCTCCTCCAGCAGGAATCTGAAATGGCATGAAGATGCCAAAAGAATTGTTGCAGTTATTTGTGACACCTTACATTAAAAGATACTTTCTTTATTTTTGTAGTAGGTTGACCCTGGCTAGATGCCAGGTGCTCACCGAAGCCATTCTGTCACTCCCTTCCTCAGCTGGAGAGGGGAGACAAAATATAACAAAAGGCTCATGGGTCGAGATAAGGACAGGGAGAGATCATTCACCAATTTCCATCATGGGCAAAACATACATGACATGGGGAGATTAATTTAATTTATTACCAATCAAATCAGAGTAGGATAATGAGAAATTAAAAACTAAAACCAACTTCCCCTCACCCTTGCCTTCTTCCCAGGCTTAACCTCCTGGGCCACCACCTCCCCCAGAGGCACAGAGGAATGGGGAATGGGGGTTGTGGTCAGTTCATCACACGTTGTCTCTGCCGCTCCTTCCTCCTCAGGGGCAGGACTCCTCACACTCCTCCTTTGCTCTAGCATGCGGTCCCTCCCACAGGAGACAGTCCCAATGTGGGTTCTTCCCACAGGCTGCAGTTCTTCACAAACTGCTCCATCATGGGACCCTTCCACAGTGTGTAGCCCTGAAGGAACATACTGCTCCAAGGTGGGTCCCCTGTGAGGTGACATGTCCTGCCAGCAAGCCTGCTCCAGTGTGGGCTCCTCTTTCCATAGGGCCACAGGTTGTGCCAGGTTCCTGCTCCAGCAGGAGCTTGCCATGGGATTACAGCCTCTTTCAGGCATCCACCTGCTCCAGTGTGGGATCCTCGACAAGCTGCAGGTGGATATATGCTCCACTTTAAACCTCCAGGGGAGCATCCATCCTCACCAGGGTCTTCACCACAGGCTGCAGGAGAATTTCTGCTTTGGTACCTGAGGTGCTTGAGGTGCCTGAAGTGACCTCCTTCTTCACTGACCTTGGTGTCTTCAGAGTTGTCTCCCTCACACATTCTCACTCCTTTCTTCTCCAACTGCCACTGCACTTGTACAGCAGCTTTTTCCCCTTCCTAAATATGTTAACATAGAGGTGCTACCACCATTGATGATGGGCTTGGCCTTGGCCAGCAGAAGGTCCATCTTGGAGCTAGCTGGCATTGGATCCATTGAATACAGGGGAAGCTTCTAGTAGGTTCTCACAGAAACCAATCTTGCCACACAGAACCAATACAATGTTGTAATACTTTTGTATTCTGAGTCCTTCCCGTCCATAATATGAATCTATGACTCATAGTTCATGTTTCAAAACAGTGTCACATGCCAGACTTCCCTTCTCTTGCCTTCATGAGCAAAATTACAAGGAGGAGAAAGACTTGAACAGCATAATTCAACTGAAAACTGAAAGTTAAGAGTTCATTCAATTTCGCAAAAGGATCACTTTGTTTTAAAACCCATTCTGGTTCAGTTGATGAATATGTGACAGCAAACAGAAATAAACAAGACTTCAGTTTTCAAATAACTGAAAACCGGGAAATAACTAGCAAACAATATGGCTAGAATTTATGAAGTGTAAAATGCTGGTTAAGATAAAGGCCCAAAGGAAAATTCACAAGTTGCAGTGCTAAAGAGGAAAGATAGTATGTTTTTTAGAAGAATACTATGAACAAAAGAAGTCTAAAAATTGTGTACAGTGCTTATTATATGGAGATGGCTGCATGTTAGAACTGCATAAAGCCTAAGAGTGTTCAACAGATTTATTTCAAGTATCTGAAAAGAAAGGAATTGTGCACTTCTATCATATAAAAATAAACCACACACTCTTCAGGCTTTCTACAGGAACTTTCTACAGAATTAGGACAGGAGATTACCACAGCAACATGGTGTGAAGCACTGTCTCAGCAACTGAACACCAATGTCCTAGATACATGTACAGCCAAGAGGTGCTTCTGCTACGACCACTAATGCCAGTAGTGACATGCAGACAAAATGAGTTTGAGAATGAATGTACAGGAATGAAGATGCAGTCAGAAGGCTCATGGCTAATGGTCCTAAAAATACAGCTGAAAACAGCACTTGAAGTTGTTGAGTTGCACAGAACCATAGACCAAGAAAACATTTCTTCTAAAAACCAGACAAGAGCACATATTTATGGTCCCGCCTGGACCATGCCCTCTTCTGATAGTCTTGGAGCTGTGCTCTCCACTGCTGAGACAGAATGGCCCCTCTCCACTGCTGCAGGAGGCTGGGGGCTTCTTCCCCTAACAGCCCACCAGCCTCACGTGTGAATGAGAAACAGGAAGAATTTAGGAGGGACTCAGCTGATCAAAAGTAATGGGCTCTTTCATTTCTCTTTCTCTCTGTTGCACTTGAGAATCCTCAGATGCTTTCCCTCTCTTTGAGGGTGGATGAAGACAAACCCAAGGCAGAAACCTCCCACCCCTCTAGCAGCAGGAGAGGGGGGCTTATAAGCTTGAAGAACTTTGGAAGGAGGAGAGCTGGAATGGGCAGATATGGCCATGATCATTCGCCTTCTTATGTCAGATGCTTTTAATCACTGCTGATGTTAAGTTGTAATGAATGTTTGAACACTGGGGAAATCCAAAGGACTGAAAGACAGCTGCTCTAGGATGATCTTCAGAGAGGGGAAACAAACTGATCCAGCTAACCACCAGATTGCAAGACTGACATCCATCCCAAGCAAAATACCAGAAAAGCTGATAAGAAAGACAAATGACATCACTTAGCAGAATTCTATGGAATATCATGCTCTTTGGAGTGAAAGTAGCTCACTGAGAAGTTATCACCTCTAGTTGATAAAGGAATTCACGTCTATAAGTAAATCATTTAAAGTAGCAGCACAACATTGTGATTCTAAAGAGCCACAATGAAATATTGCAGTGCACAGTTTCCATTAGTAAAAAATTTGTCAAGTGATGGATCCAAAAATAAAAAAGAAAAGCATAATTGTAGAGAAATCCCTGCTAAAAAGAAAGTTTTTTATAAAGATCTTGCAGGCATCAAGATTTAATATAAGGCCATCGGTGATAATATTTACAAAGTTATAAAACTTTAGACGAGTGGTAAATTCTGCTTAAGACATAGTGAAACAGAGCAATCTGGAGTGCCTGGCAGGCTGTTTCTGTTTCTCCATAATGCATTTTAATACAGCCAAATGCAAACACTTGCATCTCAGAATAGGGAATGCAAGTCATTGCTACTGAATAGGGACTGCATCCTCAAGTGCCATTGATTCTTGAAAGGAATTAGGGATCAAGGTGAAAAATGAACACAATCCATAAGCTGAGCTCCCAGGGAAGAACTGCTCCAGAAGCAGCTAATGCAGTTGCTGACCTAAGTGAAGTGATTTTACCTCTGTTTACAGATATGACGATACTGATGCTGGAACAGTGTGTACAGTTCCCATGTAAGTGTTTTTCAAAAAATGTTAGAAAGGAGAAAGGGTGAGGAAAGGAGCTAAAAGAAAAATACTAGCAGGCTGCCTTGCACAGAGAAAAGAATTAGGTGACTCAAGTGAAGTACTTTCATGGGGAAGATATGGGTACTGTATTATTTTAATCTGAAACATAGCAAACACTTAAAAAATGAAGCTGAAGCCAGACACATTCAAATAAGAAATAAGACATTAATCTGTAGCAGCTGAGCATTTACACACAGCAGCAATCCGTCTTGAAATCACTGTTAGATGTCTTTCTGAAATGTACACTTTGCCCGAACAGAAGTTATGCTTAAATTAAATACAAGCAGTTGGGCTGAATGCAGGCATACTCGGGAAAAAAAAACAAGCAACAAAACAAAACCAAAACCCAACCAAACAAAAAACACCTAACAAACAAACAAAAAAACAACACACAAACAGAAAAAAAAAAAAAAAAAACAAAAAAACAAAAACAACCACAAACAACTAAAACAAAAACGTTATTTGGTAGCTTTGGTAGCGATAGGAGGTCAAATTACATTATCCAATGATCTCTCCTTTCATTAAATTTTATGAATCATTTCCTGCCCGAATATGATCACATACCATGCATTCAATGCCTGAACTACATAAAAGGGCTGTGCAGAGCACAGCTTCGAAGCGGCACAGGTTTCGAAGAGGCAGCCTGGGAATAAGGAAGTTGTGCTCTCATCCTGCCTGCACCGCAGAACTGTGGCACAGATTCACGGACAAAGCAAGAAGAGGATGGTGCTGGAGCAGAGCTTGGGGTTTCACAGGATTATGCACTGCCTCTACTTTGGGAGGCAGTGGCTCTGCAGAAAGACTCCCACTTGCAACAGCAAGCCAACAGAATAGAAATCTACCTGCCCGCTGTCACTAAATTAATTGAGATTAGCACATTTCTGCCAAATGCTTTGCTTCTGATGAACGGTCATGTTGTAGGAGAAAATATGATAACAGCTTTGGTCATACCATCTTTGCAAATAGCATGCTATACTGTGTCCAGAAGCTGTGCACTTCAAGAGAAACTGGAGCAAAGAGTCACAAAAAGTATTAAAGGCTGAGAAAATGAGCCCCACAGTCAGAGTCCAGGAGCACAGACTGTTTGGGTTATCATGAAGCACAGCAACAGAGAACTTCTTCACAATAAGTAACTACATTATGTAGGAAACAAACATTTCATGACAAAGATTGAGCTAATTCTAGTGAGATCAAATTTGCAGAATTTGAGGCTAATTAAATTCAAACTACAAATAAATGAGATAACTATTAAAATAATTTACCCAGGACTGTAGAGGACTCTCCATCACTGAGCAATATTTTCATCTTTTTTTTCTTAAGAGAATGTGTGAAGAATTTGTTTAAGGATGTCTGATGGTCCATGTTATACATGGGATTGAAACAAGATCACACTGACTTTTTCTGGCCATAAAATTACTTTTCTGCCTCCTTCCAGTGAAAAAGGATTAAAGTTAATTCACAAACCTGAAGACTTGTTAGAAATGTTAATTGACTAATGACAAGGTATATAATGCTTGACTTACAGAGGGTGTTCTGCAAGTATTGGCGATCATACGCCAGGCTTACAACACAACTAAAGTTGTCTGACATGGCAGGTATAAAATCTCTCTTTATTTTCCTTTAAAGAAATTATGTACAAATTTGGCTATGTTTGGAACTTCTGAAAAAAAAATCCAGTTCGTGTGTGCTTGGGAGACTTGTAGTCTGACAGTTATCTATAGCTTCTGCCCGAGCTGAGCACACGTCATCCCCTTCATTCCTCCTACAGGCATCTGCACTATACATATGCATTCCCATGTGCTTCACATGCCTCCCCTTGGAGCAGCAAAGGCAGAGCCAGACTTTCCCTCACGCTGTTCCTCCCATCCTGGTGTGCGCTCCCTGCTCCAGCCGCTGCCGCCCAGAAATAAGGGACTCCAGATACATGGCACGGGAATGAGGAGTTGGCCATAGGAAGGACTTGAAGGCTGACTGAGACTGGGCAGGCAACGGACAGTAGTAGGCTGCTCTCAGTCTGTGGAGTCTCATCATCCCCAAGACTTGCAGACGCTGTGCTTCATGACACTCCAGCACGGAACCCCTGAGGAGCACTACTTTTGAATTATCATTAGGACTTCAAAATAACCATCCAAAGTTCAGGAATTTTGCCAGGATTAGGCCGCCTGTGCCTCCCTCCTGCAATCTCTCCCCTGCATCTCCGCAGGCTCCTCTGCCATCTCTGCCTGTGATATGGGAAGAAGTCTGAGCACACGGAGCCAGGCCCGTGCCCGGCTCAGAGAGCTGGGGAAGGAATCGGGGCTGTGCAGAGGCCGAGGGCCTCTGAGAGAATGAGGTCTGCGTGATGCCAGGTACACGACTACAGCCAGTGACATCAGAGGCATCAACCCTTGTTTTCTGGGAGCCTTGCTCTGATGTCTAAAAGTGATGAGCACCCGGTGCTGCAGCTGAAGGAACCCAGAACTGTGCTCTGAATGAACACACACCAACGGCTGCATCTGCTGAAAAATCACCTCCTAAGAGCCTGGCATTGAGTAAATGAAAATGCATCTTTCAGATTTATCTCTGCTAATAAGACCGTATGTCTCAGCAGTATAACAAAGACATTAGATATCTTAATTAGATACTAGAGTCACAATTATCACAGAACAGTCTGTGACAAAATGAATAGCACTGTGTTTGCACGGGATTTGAACAGTGAGTTGTGTGGAGCTGGGACCACAAGGTAAATGAGGATAATAAAAATAAAACATGCAACATACATTTTTAGTATGAGATTAAGTTTAGTGCCTGCCCAAATAGGTGAGGAATTCACATTTCATCTTTTTTTCATGGGTTTCCTAATTTTCAAGGGTTTGCCTTTGAAACATGGCATCCCTTTGCTACAGGGTGGGTATGCAGCTACACTCTTCAGGAATCTTCAGTAGAACAATAATTTCAATCACTATTCTTCCCTCACAAACAAGTTCATTTGGGGACTAAATTATCTCATCAGCCCTCCTTTCTTTGTTTACATAAGAAAGCCTGAAATTAAGTTCAAGGAAACGGTTTTTGAGCTTTGAGGATGTAAATAACTAACTTTTAAAAAAGGGTTAGATTAAAGTTGGGAGTTTTTTAAGGGTTTTTTAAAATTAAGCTGGTTTTAGAATGTCTACCACGTGCACACTGTCCCTTCAGGAGGGATATGGACCATAGCACATATAAAAAAAGCACAAAATAAAGAAAATCGGATTGTGCATATGTCTGGTAAAATCTCTTGTAGTTAGTGGAGTGGCATCACTTTTTACCAGACCTGACTTTGATTTTCCATTGTCTTTGCCACAGACCATGTGAGGAGAGTATAGGGGTGCCACAGCAGCCAGACTACCCTCTCCACAGTATTGTGTGAGCAGTGACAAAAGTTTTGCTATAGCTGAGGCATTTAAGATATTGTCTGAACCATATGGATTATTTGATGATTAACAAAACTCTCAATCTCATATTGCAATCTCACCCTCAGCAGGGATATTAGTGTAGCATGTTTAACCTTTAAACTCTCAGGAACATAGTATCTTGGAGATCTGTGTCCCTCTGTTATGTTTGCTGGAATGTGACTAACAGGTCAAAAGAAGTAACATCTAGAGACTGAAAAGCAGATTCTGTGAAAGCCTAAGTATCTTTTCCATAGCAAATTTGACTAAAAGATAGATCAATGAAACAGTTCTGTCACGAATGACTAATGTAGCAGGGCCTTAGTTCAGCTATCTTCAACGTACAGCTAGTTCAGGTTCTGGGAGTAGCTTTATGCTGACAACACAGAGTTCAGTACAAGCTAACAACTCAAGTATATATATCGAGTGTATATATAACTGCCCAGATTTAGCTTGGCACTATCATGATAGTTCATCATGTTTGCCTAGGTCATTAGCTTGTCTACACTACTCCACAACTGTGAGGGATAAATGCCCTTCGATAAAAACAGTAACAGGATCACTTTGAATGGGCTTTGTCACGTTTTTCACAAGACACGTGGCCCTGCATTGGCTGCTTTTTGTGTTGTCTTATCCTCATGCCCAGCTCCTCTGTTCCACCATAGGGTGGCACATGTTCCAGCACCCATGCATCACTGTGATGGGGTGAACTAGACATGTCACTGAGTCACAGAACAAGCTACAGGTTGCAAACGCAACTATGAACTACAAAGTTGTGCTGGTCCTCCAAACCTCTTCTAAGTTCACCAGCATCCCTGGTGTTACTTTCCCAACCACCTATGTTTTAATGCCCTACTTGTAATCCCATCAGACTTTGCTTGTCTGGCAGTTAGGTTTCTCTTTGAAATAGTAGAAGAACAATCTCTGATAAGAATATTTATCAACCTGCATCCACCAGGACAAACAAGAAGTGTGGTGTAATTTTGGAGCAAATGCTAACAGCATGATGAGAAACCCTGATTTATACAGAGGGTTACACAGAAAGATTAGAGGATTGAACAGATGATACAAAGAGAGAAACACTAGGAACCATTTTTAGGAGTTTTCTACTGTAAAGCCAAAATGGAACTAATTTAAATGGCCTTTTTATCAGGAAATAATTGCTTATCAAAATCAGGGAGACTCTCCACAGTAGCTGGTAAACTGGTGATCCCCTCCTGGAAGCGGACCAAGAACCAATTCCAAGTCTTTTGAAAAAGTCTGCCGTACACCATAACCGTACTCTTCCCAGATCCTCTCCCCTTTTCCATAGAAGGCTTCTTAAAAAGTTTTAATTGCACTCCAGTGTAGAATAAGAGTCAAAATACAGAACAGTGCATGTATTTTGTATATCTATTTTTTCATATATATAAAATACATATATTTCATATGGTTATCACATATTTGCATATTTCTGTGTCACTAGAGACAGTGTAGAAAGAGAAAGAAGTGGCTGTCTCTGGCTCAGAGACACAGCCTGTCCTCAGAGGAGCCTCTGTAACACCAGGAGAACACAGCACAGCGTTTTCCAGAAGAAAAGAAGTGAAAGAGAGCGGGATCTAACGCCAACAAAATGGGGACTGACAGCTTTATTATTGTAAAAGTTATTAGGAAATGTGTGTAGGTAGGAGTGGGAAAGCAAGGAGAAAAATGACTTATAAACCTAGATGCAACATCAGCTTTTTGGGAAGATGCAATCCCATTCTTCTCCTGGCTATGCTCTTCTGGAAGAAAAGAAGCAGAGGATGAAATACCAAGAGCCCTGCAACAGAGGTTCAGCAGAGCTTAGATATCTGGAAATCCACAGGGGGGAAAAAAAAAAAAAAAAAAGGGCAAAAACTTTCAGGGAAACCAAAAGTTTTTTTTTCTCAAAGCTTGAGATATAAGATGTGAATGCAGAGAAAAAAATTAAATGAAACGTGAAGTATTTTCTCCTAGAACTAAGTGAGTTATGTTAGCTTGATGCTTAAATTGACATTGTTATTATTGTTATTGCTGCAATTCAATCTTTTAAAATGGTTTTGCTACCAGTGTAAGAAACACTGCAGCATTTGAAAGAAGCAGGTCACAGTTTAGAAAAGCACACGGAGAGCCAGGCTGGCATGAGAGTTGTCAAGATTTTGATCAGTTATTGCAAGTCTTCAGTTTAATGAAGTACATGAAAATCACAATGAAAGCTCTAAAGTTCCTGTCCTTTCAGATACAGAATCTGAAGACAAAAGCAAAAATTAAAACTGATGTAGCTATTATTTTTGAGATTATAAAAGCAGCTAAACAAGTTATACTGGTTGAAAGGCTGGCTGGTTTCATCTGCTACACTGACAAGGCACTACTCCAGCACCTTAGTCTGGATACATACTCAAATTTACTGCAGCTCCTTAACTATGGGTGTATTAAGTATACGATTTCCTCTCCAGAAACACGGATTTCTCCTTTGTAAGCAGTGCAGCATTTCTATTCCCATTCTGTTTCTGAATACTATGGACATATCTACATTTTTTTGTTCATTATTTATTTGACAACTTTTGGCACTTTTTATTGTAAACACTTTTACTGTTTTGAAGACACATCTAGAGAGGGAAAAAATATGTTTAAATACATTTGCAAGTTGTCTGCAGTACAACTCTGTCTTCTATTCCTGTTTATATCTGTCACTACCCCAAAGTAATCAATATATACAAAATTATTCTCATTAATAACCCCAGCAGTAGTGTTCTCTATGTGCTCTTTAATTTTTTTATCATGTATTTTTAGATTTTAAAAAAAAAATTAATTTTCTTAATCAAGTGATAACTGCAAGTATTTCACTTCATATAACTAGGGTTAGAGGTTAGGGAAAAATTGTCCTCTTGCTTTCAAAACTCACAGAATTTTTTTTAGTCTCTATAATAAAAAAAGCAAACATTTTATGGATACATCCTACCATGACATAATTTGTCATAAAGTGTTTGCTACCACGCAAAGGAGCCTGAAAATAAAATCAAAATAAAATAATTTTTAAAAAGAAGATAGTTTTAGATTTACTAATTCTCATCCACTCCTGAAAACCATTAAACAGGAGTTTTTCATATATTGAAAACTTGGGGATTGTCCCAAATTGCAGGGTAATGAAGAGCTCTTCTATCTGCTTTTATAGCATGCCTTCCCTCCCCAGTCCCTGAACACCCATCTATCCCAAGATCGAAAGAGTTTTTTAATCATCTTTGCAATGGGGCTGAAAGGACCCTCAAGAGATCATACAGAACATCCTTCCTTGCTTCATACAGAAGCAGCTGTACCAAAACCATTCAGAACTTTCAGATCAGGGAAATGGCTTGCGAGCATGAAAGCCTTGTCTATTTTTTCTAGCTAAATCAATTGACATAATAAAAAAGCCACATCTTTCTAGTCTTTTACATGCTTAGGCCATCATAGCTGTAGCAACACAGCTGTTAAACCACTCCCAAAAGCTGCTTATACTGAAGAAGTAGGTTTCTATGAGTACCCAGTGATTTTATTCCAGTATTTAAGTTTGACTAAAATCACTTTTTTTTTTTTCTAAGCATCTTAACCTAAATTTTCCTTACTGCAACATAATATTGTAATTTCATGCCCTAGGTGACATGAAAGTAAACAACAGTTTAAGTTCAACTACCTTTGCAGCTAACACTATACTTCTAAAGATTTTTAACTTTTTTTCCCTCTACTCCTCTCATCTCTAGAAAAAAAACAATTCTTTTAGTCTTTTAAGTGAAGTTTTCTAAGTGTCTGATCATTCCTATCGCTCTCCTGCAGGCTCTTATTTTGGTCTACATTTTTTCTCAAGTACTCTGCTCCCAAATGAGCACAATACTCCAGCTAAGAACCTACCTGAGCTGAGTAGATGAAAAGATTATTCATACATCTTAGAAAAAACACTCCTAATTTTATACTCCCATTTTTTCACTCCAATTTCACAACAGTGCAATGCTACTGAGTCATATGTAGTTTGTGTCCCACCAAATTTCCACATCCTTTTCTCTTTAGCTCATGTTGGTTAACCAGCCATTCCCTGTGCTGTATTCGAGTGTATGGTTATTCCCAACCGAAGATAAACTTTTGCACAAAACCTTGCAGACTCGGATCCTGCTTGGTTTTCTGGAAGTTGTATCTGGCAAAAATCAATCCGAATTTGACTCTTGTCTTCCAGGGTGCCTGAAACCTGTTTCAGCCTGGTGACATCTGCAGGCAGAATGCCCACATGCTCTGACCTCTCATTCGAGCCATTCATGCAATAGGGAGTAGCTCTGACAGACCTCCGTGGAGTCTCAACCTGAATGTAGTCTTCTCAATACCCCTCCAAAATCTCTAGTACCCGTATTCTTCGCCCACAGAACAAGACCAGCAATTTTTGCCTTTCTAGAAATGGCCTGAAGCAAGAAGAAAACACTATGTTTGTGTAAGGATTCCTTATTTGAGGACAGGGAGAGGAAGACTCAAACTGACAAATGCACTAGGAGTCCTCAGACATCAGAAAAACACATTCTGGAGAAGCAAACCACTGTGAAAGACAAGGCCAAGAAGAGCCTGATTTCCAAACAATGCTTCCCTGAATGTGAGGTGAGAGCATAGTATTTGGAGTTTTAGCAAAGGAAAAAGTTTGAGGCTACTCAGCATCATGATTCCCAGGGATCAGTATCTACCAAATGTAGCAAACAGCTCCCTGGAAAGCGAGACAATGACCCCAAAACTGTCACGTATTCAACTTGACTCCGTCTCTGCTCCAGTGTTGCAGAAGAGAGAGAAATCCACTGCTGGTGAATTTTTACAGTCCTAACAAGTGACAAAATTTGTTTTTATGTTAGCACATGTTTTCAGCAAGCTAAACTGACTGAAACAACCACCATTTAGCATCAATATAAATAAAGTTTTAAGAATAAGGAATAAATATTTAATATATTTAATGCATGCATGGATATTGCTGTGAATACACAGCAACAGCTCTCATGCACCAGGCATCACTGCAGCCACAGGGAAGGTCAAATACATGATCACAACCATGTTTTTCATGCCCAGGTTAATAGACTGCATCAGGGGAGTTATTCATTCTTTATCTGTAGATTCAGCCTCGATTCAAAATCATAGACAGTACGGTCCATCCTGAAGCAGTCTCATCATCCGCCAAGTACCTGGGTACAGACTAAATGCTTCACTCATGTACACTCATATCAAAGGTGTTCCACTGACATAGGCTGCTAAGCACAGCCATCTTGCACAACTTTACACCACCATCCTGCCCTTGCCCTGCTGCTACATACCAGAAGACACCTACCAGAGGGAAGGTAAGATCCAGAATAAGGTTTCAAAAACAAAGGTAAAAGAGATACACTGGGTTTCTTGTGACTGTAGCCACACATCTGTGTACCTGAGGACTGCACCGGAGTGAACAGATCATACCATGTCTACACTGAAATGGTTTTATCACACACTGGCACTGGAGACCTCAGAGGTTCATAAATATTTGGGGTGCATTTAGTTGGTATTATGCTGGCATCATTTTGTCTACCCCACCTGTGCAATCCTGTATGTCCACCCATTCAAGTTCTGCAGTTACTCATGTCATTTGTTGACAACAGCAAAACAGAGCCACAACTACTATAGAAACCTCAAAGATCATGACTCTTAAAGGTAAGTTAAACTAAATCCAAAATGACTGTCAACAGTTCTGTGGGAGCCCTGGGCTGACAGACCCATACTCCTAGAGCGTTTCAGTTTCAGGATGTTCAGCTGGTCCCTAAGTCTGAGTCAAATTTCTTGCAAAGCACCTTGATATTTTCATTCTTCATGCAGAACCATGAGTCAGTATTAGGGTCATCTTCCTCTTAAAAAGACATCTACTTGGCACACTTAAGGCTACATATTTGCTTGTGTCCATCTTCTTTGTTTTGACCTCAAAATGTTTGTAAAAATCCTAGTCTGTGCTTCCTAGTAGTGATTTTTAGAGGGCCAACAATGAAGGTGCTTCTCGCAAAGCAGCAGCTCTTGCTTCCTCTAGCCAAGTACAGTCCAGCTTGCCGTGGCCATGTGGTGATGGCGACCACCACCAGTGAGCCATCCCAAACATGGCAGCTGGGCAGCAATTGTGTGGGAACATTCATGTTGGCAAATGTCCCATTGCTTACCACATGGCCAAACTGATGACGTCTTCACTCTGACTGTACCAGAGAAGCAGGCAGGCTGTCCAGGTGACCCCATTCAAGTGGGAGCAGCCAGAGTTGAGCAAAGTCATGCTCGTACCGTTCAGGCAGATTGTGTTAGTAGTTGATGAATTGTGGTTATCTGAGCTATAGCTTATTCCTCATGGGTAAGCCAACTCAAATTGAAAACATCACCACTCTTCAGCAACAAGTTTGCCTGTGTGGACCATGACTCAAATTAGAACCAATGTCTGAGTTAAAGCTCCAGTTATTCCATAGTGAAGACAAGCCCATGTTATCCCAATTCATCCCCTTCCTGAGACTCAACTTTATTGGTTATTCAAACATTACTGTAAAAAAAAAAAGCTCTGGCTGACACTTCGTACCCAAACTTGGCAATTCCTTAAATTTTCCTCCGAAATCTACTTTGTCCTAGCCGTCTCTGGGCACAAAGAGACACTCCCACATCCTTTACATTCCAGTTGGGGCTAATTGAACTCACATGTCAGCATGAGTCAGCAGTAATTACCAGGAATATTAAGGAAAGATTTGGCACCAGATCGTAGTTATTCAACAGCAGAGCCCCCATGTTTCGTGGGGTCTCGGGTTGAATTGAACCCGGTAAAAATACAACAGCAAAAGCTGTACCAAGCTCTCAGTCTAGTTCAGCTACATGTAGGCAGTTCCTGATACTGAACGTGTTTCTACTATATTTTTAGATATACTTACAGAGAGGCAAATCTAATGGAAAACTAATTTCTGGCTACTAAAATCCACATGGTGGAGTTTAAATCCGTTTATACACTGAAACCAATGAATCAATATATTAGGCCAGCTGGATGACTTTTGTAAGTGTCCGCACCACAAACAGGGCCCAGCACTGCATTTTCTCTGTACGATCCCTGGGCAGAAATTCGAATCAATAGGAAGCTGAGGTAATAACGTACCTCACCCTCCTACAGCTCCCTTGGAGGAAAAACCCTGAGACCACAACCACCTGGCTTTTTCCACACACAAACGTTCATTCCCTGCCACTTTTTGCCACCACTTTTTGTACTTTTCAGTCCCCCTCAGTATACCTTCAACCTATGGACTGTGAAGCCTTGTGCTTCCAGAGCTGAAGACCAGAGGTGTTTACACACTAGCCCAACGCAGCCCCTAGAAACCCAGTCCTCTCCTGGAGACCAAAGAACACCTGAATACACTTTTACGGTCAACTATGGAAAAAAATAGGTTGTCACAAACATACATGCTGATGGGGAGACGTGGTGAATGCAGCAGAGGGAAGTGAGGATGGTCCCAGCCTGTGCTCAAGCAGGGGGTGCCGGCAGGAGCAACGGCGTTGAAGTTACTATCAAAACCTTAACTGGTAACTCTTTCTGGATCTTAGTATCTATGGTATTTGGTACTTTGTTTTTCAAGGAAATAAATTCTTGCTCTTGGTTGCAAATTAACTGAGTGTCTTGCCAGTGAATTTGATCTTGTCAGTCATTAATTTTCTCACTTAAATGCAATGATTTAGTCTTAGCCCTGGATAGTAACACTCTCTACAGCTCCTAAAAGAGAACTGTTTTATCTACTGCAAACATATGTGCATCAACATTCGTCTCAGCGGAATACTTCTGAGCCCAACCAGATCATTCAGTTTTATTTAAATCCAGTCCTGGTTGTCTTTTTGAAACTTTCAACTACCAAACAACGCCAAGCATATTCTTGTTTTTTTTTGGTATTTTTTCTTTCTTTTCTCCTTTTCTTTTCTTTTCTTTTCTTTTCTTTGTTTGTTTCATTTTTTTTGGTCTTAGTAGCTTATCTCCTAGAAACTCACTAAATGACGCACAAACATTGTTTGTGCCCATCTTCAGGGGAAAAAAAAAAGTTTTTATCTTTGTTTTATGCTATTTACATTATTTTTTAATAAAGACATAAAACTACAGCTTCACCCGATGACATGCCAAATTCTTGTTTACTAAACAAAGTACTGCAAAGTCAGAAAAAGCACCGGAGCCTGTACACATGCTTTGCCTGTCCCTCACAGATTTTTCCCCCCTTGGTATGTCAAACTGAAACACAAGAATAATCTTTAGTTCTTAAATTACAAAACGCTGAAAATTAAGATTTTCAGGGTCAGTCCTGCCCGAGCCCAAAGCATACCCACCCTGTTCTATGCCAAGAGAGTGCACTTGGGGCTCAAAAGAGGCGACGTGAAACTTTATTTCACTTCCCTTCTCCCTAAAGGTCTCCCGAGGCATCAGTGGCAGGCGACGGGTGAAGCCAGATGTGTCCAAGGTGCCACGGCAGAGCCCTCCGCCACCCCAGTTCCAGCCCTCGGGCCAGCGGGGCAGCACCCCCGGCATCACACGCCCAGGGGCCAGCGGACACCCGGCACCTCCTGGACCTTTCGCGTGGGAGCTGCGGTCCATCACCGGCGCTCGGGTGGAAGAAGCGGTGAGCGTCCTCCGCGGCTGCGGTTCCACCGCCGCCAAAACGACCCGGGGGGAGCACCGACAGGGGAGGGAGGCGGTTTCGGGGCCGAGG
>JANHFX010004902.1:0-10858 GCA_027560015.1 Chloroceryle amazona | reverse complement strand
AGGACTGCGCTGGCAATGTGCCCGCAGCCAAAGCCTTTGCACCTAAGTCTGAGAAAATGGAAGAAAGGGCAGAGGGAAGGGGCTGAGCCCTGAGCTGGATGCAGGCTGGAGCGCTGTGTCTGGCCTCCAGGTCTGCAGGTTGAGCTGCCGGCTGGGCTCCCCTGCCCCAGGCAAAATTTAAGTCCCTGGGGGCGATTCCTCCTCTGCGGCTGCCGAAGCAGCCGCCTGTTCCAGCTGGGAGCGGGTCAGGGAACAGCTGGGAGCGGGATCGCACCCAGCAAATGAAACAGTCACAGCAACAAACTGCATTGGCCCCAGTGACTTCCTTTTAACACCCTCTCTCCAAACACAGCCTTGCGTTTCCAACAGGAATTGTAATGCAAATATTTACTTCTCCAGCCCAGCTCATGCTTTTAAAAGGGAAACTCTGAGGCATCATCTGGACTAGGTGGAAAGCTCCAGTTGCTTTACCTCTTGATCTTCTCCCTCAACCCGAGCAAGCAGATGAAGGCAGCCCCTCTTCAGCTGTATTTTCTGTCCTACCCTGGGCTGGAGGACCTTGAGAGGCTGCTGTAGGGCAGCAGGGAGGCAGTAACCTGAGCCACAGCTTTCTCTGCCCTAAGGGATGCACAAATCTTACAGGCAGATGCCCACCTCCAGGTTTAATTACCGGATGGAAGGAAAACTATGTCGATGGGAGGCTGGATGTGGTCTCCCAGCAGATGGGGCTCTACCCGACGTCCTCTGCCAGCCGGGGAGGATAAACCGTAGGGGGAATCTGCAGCTGGAGCAGCCCAGAACCTTCAGGGGATGGAGGACAAAGGAGCCAAGGTGTTCGGCCTCCTCCCCTGGGCCAGTAGCTTCACAACAGCCATTTTGAAAAAGCCTGCAGGATGCATCCAAATGCTGTGGAGCTGGGGTGCTGTTCCCTGCCCTCCCAGGGAGGAAGAACCGAGGGAAGCCCCTTTCCACAGAGAGCAGTTAGAATTCCCACTGACCACTGGTATCATCACTGGTAGCCTCACAGCCAGATGATCGCACACAGCCCACATGCTTGGCACAGAAACAAGTGTTTTTCTGGGAAAAAAAGGGGAGTGTGAGGGCAGGATACAAGTGCCCCCGCTATCTGCAGGCAGCCATCCCTGCTCTTGTGCCTCCTCCTGGGTAGAAGCCCTCCTCTGGGGGCCAGGAGGAGACTCCCCAGTGCCAGGTCTAACCCCATATTTAATCACTGGTGAGAGGTTCCACTCTAGCCTTTCAGTCTCCCTCTGGAAAAGTCTGGGGCTGGTGAGTACAATCATTTCATCTCCACTAAATCTGAGGAAAGCCAGCAGCCAGTGCTCACAAAATGGGCACAGAGGGGCAGTATCAGGGAGTGAAGCACCTCCGTGTGGGGCGGAGAATCAAAGCCTCACAAGCATTTCCTTTGCTCCAGTTAGCGCTGCAGCCAATGTTTCAATCCCTATTTGGGAAGCATAGCACGCACCCACCCTTAGGTAGCGGGAAGACGCTCAAGAATTTGTCTTTCTGAGAAACCTTTTATTTGGCACAATCAATGCTTGCGTTTTTTTTCAGAGTGAAAACCATTCCTTCCTCCCCCTAGTGAGAAAAGCCTCGAGTACAGCCTGCTGCCGTGCTCGCGCCACACAAAGCTGCGGTCAGAGGCAGGGCCCACTGCAATGCAAGGAAAATTCGGTTTTCTTCTTCAAAGTGTGGGTGTGGAAAGCCCAGCCTTTGGATTTATAGCAGCCTGCGGCAAACTTTTTGTTTACGAGGAGCGGACCAACAACAAACCTTTCATTGAGAAGGTCTCAGTAAACAGCTGGATCAAAGGCTACAGTGGCCTGATGTCCAGGGCCAGGAAGGTGGGGATACTGCTGGGGTTGGGGTTACAAGCAGCTGCTGCTCCTTGGAGGTCTGAGCACTGTTCCTATGCTGGAGCTTTGCCAGAGGCTTTAGCAGAAGCAGGGGCAGCAGCTGAACCAGGGACCCTGCGGTGTGGGCATAAAGCATTTTGTTTCCCACCGCACGATCGCCTTAGCAAAAAAAAACAGACAATCCTGTTAAGGCTTCACAGAAGCCCTGGAAAAACAACAAAAAAACTAACAAAAAAACCCAACCAACCAAACAATAAAACAAACAAAAAACAATCCAGCAGCACTTGGAGCAGGATATTCCACTTTGATGCCCCTTAAATAAACTCATCCTATCATTACCTTTGCCCCCTCTCAGGGAGGGCGAGTGACAATGAGAAGCGGGGAATCTTTTGCTTTCTCGTAACCCAAGGGGTCTGTCCCAGCAGCCTAATAATCCATCTGGCTCACCGCTTCCCCCTGGCCCTCCAGAGAGTTTGCTGCTTCAGGGGTAGACAAATGTTCCAGTTCGTAATGTCCATTCCCCACAGCTTCCACACTGCTCAGGTCACCCTTTTCCACTGCCAGCTTTTTACTCCTCTTGCTCTCCATGATCTGCTGGAGCTGATGGCCAGCGTAGCTCGGTTTGGCAGTGAGTGCGGTGGTGGGCATGGCTAGCCCAAGGATTTCAGGTACCATGTAGGGCCGGAGCCAGCCCACCAGTGGGGTGCTGCCAGGGGTATAGTGGGTTTGCTTGTGATAGAAGAGAAGCCCGTCGACCTGGAAAGAGGGGAGAGAGTGAATGAGAGGCCAGAGCTGGAGGCTTTTGCAGGTGGGTGACAGGGCCAGGTACCAGCACCACTCTCCATTTATGGGCCAAAACTACCAGCTGGATCATTTTTCCTCAAGCAGTGCCATAAACAGCGGAAAGGAAAGAAGAAACCTGCAGAGCTGCTGCCCTGCATGTCCAACACAAGCCCAGTGATGCCTGGATGGCTTTAAATTGCCAAAGGCAAACAATTCCAGCCCAATGTCAGCATGGACCAGCACTTCCCCTCTGCTATGATCCCACTCTGCAGAAAAGCCATCAGGTTTCTCAATAAGGCAGTGCACAGAAAGGCCACTTTACTGGATTAAGGTTATTTTAAATAATACATTTGGAGAGTAATTAGTCAGAGCACATGACGCCAAGGAGCCCTGAGCCGTAATGCTGCTCCAGCTCTTTCAGCTGCCTTATGCAAAATAAATTCTTCATGTTTCCCAAGAGAGAACTTCTCCCACAATCAATGACAGTTAAGGGCACTCAGGACTTTGAAGGTTTAGGCCCTAACTCTTGTGCTACTATTTCCACCCTCTGCACTACTGCAGCTGCCTGATGTTTTCCCCGCTTCCCCACCGGGATCCTCACCCCCTCCTCCTGCACCTCCCAGGGGTGCACTCTGCAAGGTTAGATCCTGCTGGCAGGCTGAGTAACGCTGGAGGTGCTGCTCCTCTTAGCTCGGCCTCTCAAGCTCTTTAAAGGCTATTTGGCTGTGAGTAAGAGCAGCTGAGCAGGCAGAAGAGAGGAGAAAGAGAGCCCACCTCGGGCTGACCTCTTCCCAGGCCCCTCCCTGAGTCTGAAGTCCCCAGAATATATATGGTAAAACAGCACATCTATTGGCAGTGAGCTGTGGCAGCATATACTGAGTGGATCGAGGGGATTTCTGGATTGTGAGCCAGGCTGAGCAAAGAGGAGTAGACGTCCATTTCTGCACCATGGATGCTAACCTCCAGCAGAGCTTCTGGCATTACTCTGTCCGGAATTTTCAGCCGCTGTTAAGATCTTGCAAAATAATCCCAGAAAAAGGGAGATTCCTGTGCTAGGAAAACAGAAAACCAGAACAGTAAACATCATGATGAGCTTGTGTAACCCTCCAAATATCTAAAGTACAAAGCTTCTCCATTGCCCTGCCTCCTGGAAAGAGCCAGATTCTGTGGCACCCCGGCACCACCCCTGCGCATCCAGCCCATTCCTGAGGGTGTGTGGCACTTTACGAACAACCAGGATTCTCCTAGCACCCACAAGAATGTTTTGGTAAAGATCAGAGCCCAGAAAGGCTTCTGCCTTCCAGACTACTCCAAAGATATTCCCCAAGCTGGAGAATTCAGAGGAGGCTGGCCTGATGGAGAGTTAGGTCATGTTCTTCCTTCCCCTGATGTATCTTAGGTTACACCTCTCTTATGAGGAAAGGCTGAGAGCCCTGGGGCTGTTTAGCCTGGAGAAGGATGAGAGAGGATCTTATTAATGTTTACAAATATCTGAAGGGTGGGTGTCAAGTAGAAGGGGACAGTTTCTTTTCAGTGGTGCCCTGTGATAGGATGAGAGGTAATGGTAGCAAGGTGAAACACAGGAAGTTCCACCTCAACATGAGGAAAAACTTCACTGTGAGAGTGACAGAGCCTGGAACAGCCTGCCTAGAGAGGTTGTGGAGTCTCCTGCTCTAAAGACTTTCGAGACCCACCTGGATCTGTTCTTGTGTGACAAGCCCTGTGTGTTCCTGCTTTGGTGGAGGGGGTTGGAGTCGGTGATCTCCAGAGGTCCCTTCCAACCCCTACCATTCTATGATTCTACTCCCATATTCCTTCCAGTTTATTTAATCTGTTAGCCAGGTCCCCACCCTGTCCTCAGCCACATCCCCATAAGGGCTGATATTGTCCCTAAGCAATGAAATCTGATAAGAAATTGGTCTGGCAGCATTTCAGAGTCAGACTTTTCAGATTTTGGGTGTTTAACTGTACTCCCAGTTCTCCACGCTGAGGTTTCTCAGAGACTTTGGCTCTCCCTGCCTTCGTGGAAACCTGAACATTGTTTCACTCAGACCTAGGAGTAGGACAGTAGCTCAAGATCTGCTCCAAAACCCACTTTTAATTCAGTGCTAGTCAATTGATCCAAAGTCCACTGAATTCAGGAGGAAAAAAAAAGTTTCTGCTGAATATAGCAGATCAGGTCCTAACTCCATGGTTACGGATTAACTCTGAAGACCCAGATTTAAGGCACTGACTACCTCTGTCACCACTGCATGCACAAGATGCATGCAAGGATGCCAAGCTTCTGGGCCCAGGCCTAAGACAACCTCTATTCCACTGCACTATCTATAGCAAGGTGGCATTTTGCCTTCTGCAAAGTTTATTTCATTATGTTCTGCTGCTGTTATTTACAGGGATTTCTTGGGCTCCCTCTTGTGGTGCATCACCAAGAGACCCACAGGGCCCTTCATTCCTGGAAGCAGCATCATGGTTTTCACAGTTACCGGCTGCTTGGAACCAAATGACACCACGTTTCATGGTGTTGAACCTCAGCGTATCAGCCAGAAAACCCGGGGGACACATCACAGCTGGATTACAAGGGAGAGTCTGATCTGCTCCATCTACATTTTGCAAGTCCCCTTCGCAGCCTCTGAGTGCAGCAGGGCAATACTTGACAGCCTGTCCTCGTGGGAGCAGAAGCCTCAGGAAGGAATGAGGCTTTCTCCAGAAAAATAGGGAATGCCCGTTTCTAGAAGCACTTGGAGCATTTGTAATTGAGCTGCAGGAAACCAGGGGTGCCTTCTCAACATGCCCCGATCTGTGCTCAGAGTGGGGTCTGGCAAGACCAGCAAGAGGCTGGGACTTTCCAACTCTAATGACTTGTCCTGGCTTGGACAAGAAGTCAGCCCTCACAGCCAAATAAGCATCCCTAAAATATAAGCCCACACCATGCTTACGTTAATCACTAACTCAGACTGGGAGAACACGAGATACAGTCAAATCAATGTGGCTTTCAGCTTAGTGGGACAAGCAGTGTCTGTAGAGGCTGTTCTTGATCTTGGGCTGAGACTGGGCACTCCACAGGAACTGCTGCAGCCACTAGAAGAGCTTCTGCCTCCCAGATGTTTGTCACTGTCACTGTGCCGGAACACCATTGACTCCTCCATTCTCTGCCACCTCAGTGCCAAGTCAGCCAGGGCAGCCAAAACCAGCTTGAGCTATTTTCACAACAACCTCTGACTTGCTGCTCACAGACACATAGAGCTGAAATGGGCAGGACTGCGATCTGCCTGGGCCTGACAGGTTAGAGCCAGGTAGGGTTGGTGTCTTCTCCCACATAAGTAGTGACAGGACAAGAGGAAACAGCCTCAAGTTGCTCCAGGACAGGTTTAGGTTGGACATGAGGAACAATTTCTTCCCTTCAGGGGTTGCAAGGCCTTTCCCAGGCTGCCCAGGGCAGTGGTGGAGTCCCCATCCCTAGAAGGGTTTGTTTCCAAGATATGGAGATGTGGTGCTGAGGGCCATGGCTTAGTGGTGACCCAGCAATGCTGGGTTAACGGTTGTACTTGATGACCTGAAAGGTCTCTTCCAACCACAACGATTCTATGGACATCGCTAGACTAAGGAAATGCAGAGATGCTGCTCTGCCCAAAACACTACCACATACAGGAGCATACAGCAGAGATCCTCATGCCCATTCCTGTACAGGCCTGGTAGGCAGTACCAGCTCTGCCCCTAAAATGGTACCTGGTGACAGGGTAACAGATCAACCACATGCACAAAAGGCATCTATCCCCCACAGAGGAAAAGAGCACAGCTCAGCAAGCTTCCCTTAGGCCTCAGGGGAGCACAGTCCCAGAGCAAAGGGGATGCACCTCTCCACAAGCACCAGCAGATGTGCAGCGGGGCTGTCTTTGAAGCTGAGATGCAGGCCCCTGCCTTTGTGTTCTCACCTCAAAGGGGAAGTCCATAGCCAGCACCTTACACAGGCTGTCCGAGGAGCAGGGGAAGTTCTGCAGGCCCACAAATCTGAACTGAAAGAGTAACAGAGGGTTAGAAGGGACAACTGCATGTCCTGAAGCAGAACAAGTCACTTCCACTGGTGTGGAAGCAAGCTAAGAAGGAAGGTTTTCCCCCAGTGCAAGATCTAGTGTGAGAGGAAAAGGGTGAGGGACAGATAAAGTAACCAGAGAGAAGATCTCAAGTGGGGCCCACATCATTAAACTGCTGGTGTCCCCGCCCCAGGGTATCACAGCCCAAAAGCGCAGATGCTTAAAAGAGGATTAGATCAGCTCTGGACAGGCAGGTCCCACAGAGGCCACTAACTCCATGATCATCTGGCTGATGAAGTCAAAGGGAACATGGCAAGTGTCTCCTTACTCTTTTCATAGCAACTGGTTTCTGTGATTACTACATGGTTTTGGGACAGACTGACTTCTAATGTGATTCAGAGCAGCAATTCCTAAGGAAACCCCAGATATAGAGACAAAACAGCAGGACCAAGCTGTCCAGTGGTGCCAGTCATATTCCACTAGAGTGCTTGCATGAAAACCTAGCAAACCCAGCCTAACCACCAGAGGATGGGGTGGAAACAGTGATTAGAGACCGCCCCCACCACTTTGCCAGCAATCCTGGATAAAGCACATACTCTGCTGTGACTTTACCAATCTCATTCCAGAAACAGAAGATGCCCTTTAAAAAGGTGACCCATGGATTGCTGCCATGAAATCTAGAGTGCCTGGAATGATGTATTTCAGCAATTTTAACCTCCCAGTTCCAAATGAGCCCCTCCCTGGTATTTAACGAGCAAGGTGGACAGCAGAGACTCGGCACACAGCTCCCACACGCTGCTGGTACCTTTTTCCAAGCATCTCAGACTGCAGAAAGGACTTTTCATGAGAGCTGACCCTGCGATGCTCTTTGAACCAAAATAGAAAATGATGACCTCTGGGCAGGATGCAAAGCAGACAGACGTCTGCTCCAGGCTGCTGGCTCAGCCAAGCAAATCTTTCCACCCAGGAAATAGAAGCTGAAACCACCCCCTCCTTCATTAGGTAGCTGTCTCCTGGATACTCCCATTAGAGACAGAACAGGATGTTCTCCAAATGCAGATACCTTAACTGCTGGCAAAGGAGTGGTCATCCTCATTTATTACTGATCTGCTCAACCTCCAGGAGCTGCTCAGCTTAGCTGTGCCTGAGTATGCGTGGGGGCTTCACAGTGATCAGGTCCCACTTTGCAAACTACCCTTTGTAAACCAGGCTGACAAATTTCTTATGCCAATCCCCAAAATCACCTTCCAAGCTGCTGTGGGTTCTAGGCCTGAACTCCGTGTGTAAGCCTTCAAAGGAAGGCTTTCTATCCTTGCTCAGCAGGGACTCTGGGTGGCACTCTGGAATCCAAAGCTAAAGCTTTACGAGCCTTTCCCCTCGCCTTGTGAGCCCATGCAGAACCAAACCCCATTGTAGTCAGGCTGCCCCCACAGAAACCACACTAGCTTTCCATGGGAATGAAATGGAAAACCAAATACTGCATGGAAGTTAGCTGATACCCTGCAGTCTGAGCTCCCTCAGCACTTTGGCTGGGGTGGGGAGGGGAACAAACAAACAAAAAAAAACCAAACCCACACTCATTTACAGTACTCAGCGGTTCTGTTCACATCCTGGACAAGGCATGCCATTTCATCACAAGTACACTTTGAAGCCTGATCTGGGAGGGGCAAAAATAGAAAAAAGCTGCCACTTGTGGAAGAAAGTACTGAAGTCTGCTGAACAGGAGCTTACCCCCTATCCTCCTCCTCGTCCAGTACAAAAGAACTTACTGGATTAATCCTGCTTTTCTCTCCCAGCCCTTCCTCCTCTTGGATCTTTGAGAAGAGCCAGAAGAATCTGAAGTCAGTCTGTGAAAGAAGGCAGAGACTTAATAACTCCACCATACATCACCAACCAGCACCTGCCGAGCATCTGCATTCCTGTGTGCTCACCTGGGAGTGTACAGCCCCATCTGCAGAGCCCACCAGCACCCTGAACTCTGCTACTTCCCCACGTACCCCCAGAAGATGTACCCAGCCCTTCAGCTGTAGAAATGTCAATGCAATACCCATCCTACAGCACAGCAGGCTATGGCCAGTGCTGGCTGCACAGCAGAGAACAGGGAGGGGAGGGCGGGGGTGGAGTGGGTGGGACTCAGTACCTGGCAGTCATAAACAGGGTGTCCTCTCCAGCACATCACATCGAGGATGTAGTACGTCTGCTTCGCCTCATTGTAGATGCAGTCCAATATGGAGTACACTGTGCACACAAACACAGGGGGTCAAAACCTGCTCTGGAGACTGCCTAACCCAGCAGGCAGGTGCCGGGTCAAATCTCCCCTGCATTAAGCCTGGGAGGTGCAGAGGGATCTCCTTCTGCTAATGGCAGCTGTGACCTCAAAAAGCCTTTGGCTTGAGGAGTCCAACAAAGCTACAGAGGCTCTGGCCAGGGGCACAGCAAGGAGATGAAGGACTAAATGTTTCCAGAGCAGTCCTTCTGGATAAAGCGAGCTAGGGGGGAAAGTGAACGTTCAGCAATTTTCTCTCTATTTACCACTTATTGCTCCTACTATTTGATTCTTCCCACTTATGAGAGTCTTGGCTTCTAAAGAGCCTTCAAGTTCTATAGACTCTGGGTTTTTGCAAGATGGGAAAAAAAAAAGTTATTCCACTCCCAAATCTTAGTGAGGGCAGCTAATTAAAAGATGTTCTTATCTAGTACAAAGATATCTGATATCATCCACATCTCATTATCCCTACGATACCTGAACAGGCCCAGAAACGGGCCCAGCTCCGAGGCTGAGGGAAGCCAGGGGAGACAGAAGCAGGTGGTTCCCCCTTTTCTATCCCAAACACCTCCTCTCTCTGTTACCTTTCTCACTGGTTGAATTGTGCCGGTTACCCCCTGGCAGCAGGGATGGGAACCTGTTGACACAGAAGCCGCTCTTGGTGTAAGCTGCTGTTGTGCCCTGTGAGGGAATGGGAAAATAAACAAGTAAAGCAAGACACATGGGACAGTCTTATGTTGGTTGGGAAACAGGTAGGGGACTTTACGAGACTGTGGGACATCACCACTGCTGTTGCTGCTTACCCTGGACGCCACAACCAGTGCCCTTTTCCCAACAGGACACACGACTACTACCCACTCCTGCTCCAGATCCAAGGGGACATCAACCAGCCATTCTGACAGCATCAGCTACAGAGAAAGCCAGGAATAAAGCATTAACAACCCTCCTGAAGTTATAGAAAAAGCACAGCTCAAGGATAAAGCAAGAAGGTTTCAACTTGACTTCTACAGCTACACTGGATGCTTCAGAGGCGACTTGCACTGCTTGTTATTCTGCATTACAGCACCAAAGGGGCTCCCCCTCGTCTTTCTCTCGCTTCCCAGCTCCTGACTAAGCTTCAGATGACAGCATGGGGCTCAGAGCTCCCCCTCCAGCACCTTCACTTCTTTATTTCTTTTAAAATACATGGCAGAGCTTAGAGATTCCTAAGAGTTAGGAGTACAGAGCCCAGACAAGTTGACCTCTTTAGAGGTTGCTTGGCTATGGGCTCCTGAGAGGCTAGTTGTCTTTTAGAACAAATAGAGCACCAAGTCTGATAAAACTCATCCGCTGAGGTTTCCTTTCCCTCCTGGTGTCCTAGACACATAGAGAGACATAAGTTGTTAACCAAGGGCTCCATAACAGAAACACAACAAGCTGAAATCTCCCAAAGCACACAGGCAAGCCACCTCCACTTGTACTCCATTTGAACGCAACACATCTCAGAGGCAAAACTGAGGCACTGGAGCACCAAGCCACGCAGGTCGTGTTATTCTCAGCCATCATCATGCCCGGCCTCACCACCCCACATCCTTCACCCTTGCACCCCATCGCAGCAAGGAAACTTCGCACCTGATTGGCATAGTACTTGGGCAACTTCTTGCCAACATCCACATCCATCTCCTCTTCCTCCTCATATTCCCCCTCATTCTTCTCGCCCTTGCTCTCCATCCCTGCCCAGTCATCCTCCGCCAGCCGCCTGGCATGGTTCACGTAGTCCAGCCGCCTCCTAGACGAAGGGAAACAGCCCGGCTTGCCCCCTGTGGAAGGCGGGCTACCACCTACCCGCTCCCCACAGCCCGGGCCCAGCCGACCCCAGTGGCGCCCGCCGGCCGGATCTCCCCTTCTGCGGAGTCCAGCCC
>JANHFX010004900.1:48490-89068 GCA_027560015.1 Chloroceryle amazona | reverse complement strand
AGAAGAGAAGAGAAGAGAAGAGAAGAGAAGAGAAGAGAAGAGAAGAGAAGAGAAGAGAAGAGAAGAAGAGGAGAAGATGTAACTAAGTCAGAGACCCTGAAGCAACAAAATGGAGAGAGAACTGCAGGAGTGGAGTTCTTGCAAAGACTGAACACGCTGCTGGAAAATGTCTGGTGAAAAAACTCACGTTCCTCCACAGAGAAAAAAAGGCTGCTGGTTAGGACTGGCAAACCACACCAGCCAAGTGGCTGGTCATATTTTCAGTGGCTATTATTTATTCATTAAATTAACCAATTAAATGTCTCATCTCACTGAATATGCATAAGAAAATTTAATTTATCATACATCATAATACTTCAACACTACAAATCCTGGTCCAGATTATCAGTCAGCCAACATAGACATGCTATCCAAGTAGACACAAGGGACAAAGAAATACCTTCATCTACCTGCTGTTTTCTCCTCAGATGCCTGGAAAATTTGGTGAGACATCAGCATTCCAGGTTATGAATTCCAAGCAAACTCAAAAATCAGATCTTGACATTACGAATGTCTCATTGGCAGTTCTCATGCTTTTCCCTTCCTGAATGTCTGGGTCAGAGAGTGACAGAGGCTGAAAAAAAGATGCAAGAATCTTCATGACAGTTCTTAGATTAGAAAAGAAAATTATTATACACTTTGTCTTCACGGTCAGCAGCTGATAACCAGCCAGATCTGATCTGACTCACATTGCAGCAGAGATAATCCAGAGGGTACATTAAAGAGCTGCTTCATCTAGGAGAGCCCGGGTCTTTGAGCATGCAGAACTTTTTGTTGCCTCTGCAGTATAGCCACAGGGAAGCATCTCTCGTCCTACAGAGTAGGAGTTTCCATCAGAAATGAAAGGAAGTCTTTAAAACCAGGAGACAAATGTATAGTTATTCCATCAAGCCCAGAAGCAGAATTTCAGATATAACAGTTTCTCTTTTTGCTTTCTCCTGTGCTCTCAGCAGCTGCCAGGAGCACATCCCATGATTTGAGGCAGTTATGTTAGCCCTCTGCGCCTGAGCAGATGTCCTACAAAGGCTGGCTTTTTCCAGAGCACTGACTTTCTTCTCCTTTCACTGAGGTCATCATCATCATTGTCCTCCACTGAGAAGAGTTGGACAAAATGGTAGAAACACCTGAAAACCCCATTTAGAATCAGTTTCTTACCTAGATATACAGATCATTGTAGATGTCTTTAGTCCATACCTGTTGTTGAGAGGCGCCTGTTTTAGTCCTCTTCTTCACATTCTCTTTACTTTTCTATCTGCTATTGCCTGCATTAGGTGGAAAAAATGACAAATACATTTGAAATATTTATCCCTCTCCTCCTCTTTTACTGATTTGAACTCTAGAAAACATGGTTATGAATTTTATTGAAAGAATGGAGATCAGCATTATGGTCTCTCCATTTTATATATGAGTATTATAGTAGCTTATAGTACAATACATGCTGTGTAGTGCATTATGACATTGTAGTTTAGCTAGTATATGATACATACTGTAACACTATATGGAATGCAAGAGTGCCTATTATATATACCATATATGATAGAGCATTTGTGATTAAAACGTGGCATATTAAGTGCCACCTTATTATCTGCACAGTATTCATGTGCAAGCTGCCCTGTGATGAACAATTAATGAGGTTGTATGGATTTATTCAGTATGTCTTCCTGTGCACTTTCACCACAGTAACCTGAGATTACCTATGACTTCATACTCATGCAATATATGCAGCTATCTTCCATGCCACCTATTTTCCCGTGCCTCTCAGTCATCTGGATTTTGGTTAGAGAAGCTGAAGTATAAGCTGTGTCAGTCCGAGTGCTGACTGACCAGTCAGTCCATGTTCCCTGACTGGCCAGCTGGCAGACCAAACCAAGGAGATAATTACTACTTTCACACTGCGTCTTTTTGTGCAGTACTTACACGGTGCTAACCTCCATTACCATGCCACTGACTCCACTAAGTTTGTAGAAACGTAACTTTGAATCTTCTGTCAACTTTAGCTGGAGTTAACCAATAGCTGGCAGAAGCAATGAACACTTATAAAAACAAATGGAGAGAGTGACTGAATGCACATGACCCACCTCCTTAGGAAACAATGAAGGGATTAATATTCTTAGGTGCTTTAGAGTTATGTGTCTAGTCTGAACTACTTGCCTTGGTCAATTCTACACTCAGTGAAGAAGACTCTCATATCCAGCAGGCATTTGACTCAGTTTAGGATATGTAGAGAAGCATTTACTGGATAAAATATTTATAGCATTATATAGCTTATGGGCAGCTATTGATTCAGGAAGGCTGTCTACTGGTTTATCCCGCTCAATAGTTGAAACAGAAGCTGTGCTGTTCAGAGTACACTCCTGGAGAGGAACCAAAGCCTGATCAATCTGTCATTGTGCAGCTAGTTACACCCAGGCCTGTGTTTCTACAGACGTGTCCTCTTTCTATGGCCTGAATTTTATTCAGAAATAAAATCATTACAATGCTGGACAAGATATTACATTACCAGTGACCAGACAGTGCTGCTAGGTATGCAGAAGACCCAGACAAGTGGGCTTTCTGCCTAGAGTGAAAACTTGCAACAGGTCCAGTGCACACTGCATGTGTCAGGCTTATTGCACAGGCACAGATGGGCAGCCCTGCTCACCTGCCCACGGCAGATGCGCTGCAGTTACGTGTAGAGGGCGAGTGTAACTGGTCTGACACAGCCTAGGCACATCAGGCTTTCTGTGTGTGCATCACATTTCTCTGTCGAGGGAATCCCAAGGGAAACCCTTGTTATAGTTAGAAGTGTTATTAGAAAATATTAACAAGAGTATTTTCCAAATAGCATTTTCAAAGTGTGCAAAGTCTCACCGAAATAAACAGCACAGAGAATGGCATAGGTGTGGAGCATGAAGGAATTACTGGGTTTGCAGATATAAACAGCTAAGCAAAAGCTTATTAAGAGAGTGCTGTAAGCTTCAGCAGGAAAGGGAGAGTTTACAGACACAATCAGACCATGCAAGATTACCATTTTCAATACCAAAATCACAACCACTCATGGCCAGTCTATATGAATGTGAAGTCCTGAAAGCAATAGCTTTGATGTAATTTGCTTTTACATCTTGAAATCCTGTATTTATGTTCCTTAATTTAGAGTGGTGATAAATTTGGAAGTGTTCTAGAGTGCTTATGAAGGTGATGTGGAGTATCCATATCCTCAAAAAAGAGAAATGTAATCTATTGATTAGGAAGCAAACAAAATGTAATCCCTAAACATAAAATTAGGCCAGCTGTAGTTTCAGAAGCCTCCCTCTCAAGCGAGGAGAGGCAGAGATTTTCCTACAAACTGTGATTCATATTTTGATTCTTGCTTTAAGTTACCATCTAGACAAACTCTTTGTTGACTGATGACCTGATTAACTATTCCCATCTCGTGGGTCCATGTCAGCCCCTAAATTCCTGGAGTTGTTCTTTAGTACAAGCAAAAAATATAAGCATGTCTACTGTCTCCATCACTGCTAGACTCTCCACAAAACAATAGTGTACAACTTCAACTCCCTCAAAACCTAACCTTTGGTGATGGTACCTGCAGTCTGCAGCACAGGTGGACCACAAAGTCCTGCAGTTATACTGACCACAACCATTTTGCTGTCCCTTATAATCTTTCCAGATGTATATTGCATTCATCTATAGCCTCTGCCTGCAGACTATGAAGTCCTTATAGCATGAATAACCTTTCCTGTTCTTTAAGTTTTATGTCCTGCAATTAGCATGATGGTTGTATTGTGCTACAATCCTTGACTGTAGCTACAAGGAAATGCCTCAAAACACAGGTTTAGCTCTAGAGAGAAGCTCAGTTAGCCTAGGGACTCTCAGAAAAGATAAACGAGCTGTAACCAAACCTATGTCACCCATGAAAAAGCCTTAAAAGCAGGTGAGCAGCTGCTGCTGAAAGAGGGGCAGCAGTGTGTGCGCTGGCAGCCTCTCCCAGCAGCCGTGTTTTCTGGTCCCACTGTAGTCTTCTCCTGTACCAGAAGCAGCAAGCTCAGCTCCTAAGGAGTCTTTCCTGGTTCCTCACCACATTGATCTTTCTCCACAACTCACTTTATTTTCCCTGGCAGAAGTTGCCTTGGCCTTGGCAAACAGAAACAGTGTTCTTGCTGTGCTGCCTGAGGAACCTTGAACTGGCACCATCTTTACATATAGAAATATCTGTGAATAAATTACCAGCTTTGAGCTGCTCAGTTCCTGTTCAATCACTGAACTTCAGTGCATTATAGTTCATCTTAGGTAGGGGATGAGTATTCAGCAAATGTTGTAGCTAAATACCAGTCTTAATTTCCTCCAAAGCACACATGGACTAAAACTGCAGATATATATAATGCTGTATTTGTTAGAGGTAGAAAAATAGATGGGTGTCCATACAAGCATGTCTAATACTTTGGTCAAGCTGTATTAATTCTATACACAATTATTTTTCTATGCATGAATCAAAACAGAGGGATTTTTCCTGCCTATCAATAAAGGACAATGCCTTATTTATGCAGGTGCAAAGTGCTCAGTGTGTGTGTGTACCCTGTCCTAGGTGAACACAGACTCTTACTTGGAAGCCATTTGAAAAATAGCACTGATATGTTTTGATTTTTTTGCCAGCAAGGATTGGTCATGGGGTCAACATATGGGACTGATTTAGGGCATTATTCAAGGGAGCACCCTCTGCCACTGCTTTCTTGCTCCCTCCCAAACAAACAGCAAAATATTTCAACCATCAAAGCATCACTCATTTTGGTAGAACATACACCCAAATTCAGTCTGTGAATTATGCCTTGATGATTTATCCACACTAGCTGCTTCTCTATTCCCTGAAATCTTCCCCATGTTGTTATATAAAAAGTCAGAAAATACATATAACACACAAAAATATGAGGATGCATTTGTATGTTTGTGCTGGTGGTGGAAAGTGTAGTATTATGGATGATCTCATGTTGCAAAATTCATCTCTGCATATATGTTTTGCTAATACTCTGGAGTGTTCAGATCAGTTTTTCTGGCAAGGTCAGTTGCTGGGATTAAAATGTTCTAAATTGTTAAAATGAATGTGATTTAAAAATACCTCCTCCCTTCTAGCAGTTTGTAAAATATTCCCCAAATGCTGGAGAAAAGGCAGAAGCAGGAATGTAAATTTTCAGTGATTATATAACCTGTTGTTCACTTGAGCCACAGTAAGGTCCTCCTCCTGAATACCAAACCCTTCAGCAGAAATATCATCTGGAAGGAATCTGCCCTTTCTGGAGATCTCATGCTGCTTTGTGCTTACAGCAGAGGAAAAAATTATTGAACAAATTGCAGGTCATAGCAAAATACATGGAAGAGTGGAATAAAGGTTTAATACAGGTGCTTCCCCCCAAAAGCTAATAGTTATATAATGACAACATCTTTCTTGAAAAATGATGAGTAGCAATGAGAAACCCAAGGAGAAATTGAAGAGAAATCTGCTACTGTCCACCTGTGGGGTGAAACTTGGGTAAACTTTAGAGGAAAAATAGGGCAGCTGGACTGGTTAGGGCCAGAGTGGACAGGGCAGATATCTTTGTGTTGGGGTTTCTTCATGTTTATGCAGACACATGCACAAATAATGTAAAGAAACGTGCACACTGTGCATATTATATGCATACTGTGAACAACAGAAGTCTACTAAAGAACAATAATCTCGATAAATAATCTAGCTGCAGTACCTCCCTTTCAGATATCTCAGGTTAGAAGAGATGAATCCCACCCAAAATGACTTCTTTTTAATCAATACTCTTCCCCAGTCAATTGAACTGGTGTTTATAATTTGTAAACTGTGCTCTTCTGTGTGCTTCTACCAGGTGAAAATTGTATATATTTTCTATGTTCTTGAGTATAAGAAGACTCTTTAAATGATAACCTCTAGAAATATATTTGAAGGGAGGGGCTGTATGGTTAGACAGTACCAGAATTTACAAGGACCAGAATTCACTGTGTTGCCAAGGAAGGCAGCAAACTGGGACAATCACTGGGCCAGTACAGTACCATCTGTACAGTGGGCTTTTGGTATTAACTGCCTGATGGGTTAAACCACAACACTAATTTCACCTGTACCTAACCTCGCAAAGAGGGTAATGAGAGTCCAGTAATTTAATTTTGGGTGCCAGACACTTGTTTTGGGTATCTCTCCAAGCTGGTACAGCCAATGATGCTGCTTCACAGAATGACCTCAGCTTCCCTTTGAGATTTCGGAGTCGGGTGCCAGGGATAATACTCACAAGGACATGTCCAAGACCTCTTCAACATCCTGTAATGTCATTTGCATCTCTTTCAGTCCCTTTTCAGCTCCCCAGCACACAAAGTAGAGGATCTCTGAAAGTTGCCTGGAGTGGATTGCCAGATCCAGCTCCCAGGCCTCCTGTCAAGCCACATACTTACAAGTAATTATTTCCCCAGTGTTGCAGATGCTTAAAAAGAGATCTTTAAATTTTAGAGGAAAGTGAGAAGCAACATGTTTGGTTGCTCAGTATCCCCCCTGAAAAATAATAATGCGCACAGTAAAAAGCCAACACATTGCTTAGTTTACAAATTTTCGCCATGGGATAGGGCAGCTATGGGCATGCCCTTAATTTATGTTCTCCCCACCAATGACTGAACACGCAGGGGACAGGAAACTCAGCACTGATTGATGTGAAAACTTGCAGCATATAAAATAACCCATTAAAAACTCTACTTAAATCAGCTAATGCAAGGCTCTCCCAAACGTACAAAAAAGTAATCAGCTTCTTAATAACTTTATTTGAGCCATGGGACAAGGAAAGAGATGATTATTATCTAGCTCATTTCATTTATATGGTACCCAATAGGGTGCTCCATTCTATTGCTAAAAATCTCTAGGAGTACTGTTACATAGCTTTTTCTCATATAGGTCTTTGCTCATTAGTCCTTCTTTTTTTTTTTTCTGAACTCTAACCAATAAATCTCTCCTATTCTTTCTCAAGTTCTTTTCGAAGCTTTATCACTACCTGATTATATTCAGGTTCATTTGCAGAAATACTGGACATGTGTATGCAGTAAAACAAGGTGGAAAAACATGGCGAGAACCCATGAAGGCAATGTTTGGAGGTTTCCCTGCTGATTCCTAAATGAGATAGTGTCAAAGAAACCTTTGCTCACAGAGAGATGTGTCCAAGACCTCTTGGATATCATCTGTTTCCAATACTGCCCTGCCAGGTGATTTCTCCCAGGAGGTTTCATTTTCTGCTTTCAGAGGTGCCTTAAGAGGGAAATTTTCTTCATACTAAATCAGTGCTCCCAATGAAACCTGATTTATAGTATAATAATTTCATTAAAGAAAAAAGTTGGTGGGCATTTTGATGAAGGATTTATTCCACAGTACTCAGGATTTGTTCAGGAATAGGTTGCTAAAGTTTAACTGGTCTTTCCTCAACAGCTGTCTCTGTTTCTACCATAATTAACTAAGATGTTAGGATTTTAAGAGAACAGCCTAAATGTCCAAATGTCCTAAATGTCCAAATACTTCTTTTTACAAAAGTCACTTGTGCAGACCAAAGCTGTCCAATAACTGAGACTTCCATTGAGATTAAAAAAACAAATAAGGCCCTCCCACTGAGCAATGGTATCAAATAGGTGGGAAGGAGAGGCTTGTATGTTTGGCTATGTCTAACCTGTGGGACCTGGAAGGGTGTCCCAGATCCAAATTTGGAGCATCTCCACGGGACCGTGGATGTGCCTGTCCTCTCCTCCTTCTCTCCTGCTAAACTGGCAATCAAACTGCTGAAAAGCCCCATTCTCTAGATGCATCCAGTGAGTACTCGTTAGGGAACTAAAGAATGGCAATTGTGTGAGGTGTTGGGAACACAGCTCTAATGTATCTTATTTGCACGGGTATTTCATTCAGAGTAGTTCATTTGGCACTTGAGTAGTAGCTCTTAAGTAAAACGTGCAACTATGAGCAGAATTTAGGATCAGGATTCAATATGCAGAAACAGCAACTCTGTAACTTGCTATATTTATGGATATAATTCTCTGAGACCACATTCATTCCCATATAACTCTGTTCAAATCAATAGGATTACTCTAGGGATTAATTCACTCCTTAAATTTAACCACATCGAAAATAATTATAATGTCCTATGGCTATAATATTTTCATTTTCCAGGGGGAGAAATTTGCCAATATGTAATATGGGCTCACGTACCTGATTACACATTACCTCCAAACCTGTGAGAGCCTGCAAGAATGTTAAAGCTGAAGAGGTCATGCTGTTTAGGTTGGAAAAGGGCCAGCTGCATCACTGGCTGAACATCTAGGCTGCCTTCGAAATGGATGCACAAAAATGATGTTGAAATGGTACGACATATGTTGATTACTAAATCTCAAAACTTCTTTGTTGTTGTTTCAGCAAAATTCTTTGTGTGAAGAAAAGGGGCCCAGTCCCAAGAGGGCCACAGCAGCTGCAATTCCTGCTGACCTCACTAGGAGTTGGAAGTGTAGCACTGGAAGCTAAAGGATTTGTTCTGCTCACATTGGTCTGGTACGCACTTGGAGAAGTTTAGAACCAGTAAAATAATAGACACCTAAAACTCGCACAGGCATGGTTCTAACTGAGGTCTTTAAACTACAGGCAATATTCAAATTTTTCTGAATTCATGGTCTCTGTATTATTTAGGATGATTGGTAATTCTCTAGAAGACAAAAGTAGAATATATGGAGCTCATGTGGAAAGCATAGACCTATAGCCCTTCATTTCCATCAGTTGGAACATCACAATTGTTTTTGTTGAAATACAACAGGACACACAAATATTATATAAAAGTGTAAAACATTTCTAGTCTGTTAAATGTTCTTAGAATATTTTAGCTTGTTTCGTTTTCACAACACCTCTTATAATATTTTAGTTCAATTTTCAACAGCAACTAGAAGTTCATAATTTCTTACTTCAAAATACACTTTGGAAACTGAAGCTTTTTAAGCAGAACTTTTTTTTCCTCCAGATTTTGATATCCAACTCTCCCTCAACACTATGTCTAAAAATTTTGGGGCATTGAAGCCAGTTTGTTCCAATTATTTGAGGGGAATAAAAGATGGTATAAAGAAAAGGAATAAAAAGAAAAGATTATTGTGAATTTGCTTTCCCTTTCAAAAATAACTTTTTTATTTTAAAATTTACACCTTTAAAATCAGTTTTGCAAGAAGTCAGTGGGACTGTGCAGAGAACAATCAGTACTGATTAGCAGGGATTCTGTTGAAAGAGGTGATTTTGACTTGGGCTTCAAATAAATATGGGTATGTTTAATGCCTGCCTAGTATGCAGTGCTAAAAATCTTGTCTCCTGAATTTTTGTACTGGCTCTTGTGATCTGTTAAAACATATTTTCTGTCTTTCTTACACACTGTTTATATGCTGTGTCTTTACCTCACAGATTTTTTCTCCAGCCAGGTACCATCACCAGTTTAAGAAAGCCTTTACTTTGTGGTACAAATAGCTCTTGGAGCATGCAGATCTAAATGTCATCACATTGCAGCATTTTAGCACAGGGTGATGATATTCTATTTTGACACAGTGTCATCACGCTGCATCCCAGTAGGAAGATGTTTTGACATAGAGTGCTGACAAAACATCAAAATGTTAACAATTGCTCTTTAATATTAATGTGTTCTGTGATGCCTGGAGCATACTAACTGATAATAGCAAGAGAGAGGACCAGTAAAGATTGCTGTTAAATACAGTTATTTAATTTTTGTACAAACAAGTTCCTACTGCTTATTCCTACCCGGATGAAGGTGAACACATATCCTCCAGAGGACCACGAAACTGAATGCTACCAACCCAACATCTTAATCTACAGAAAAGGGAAAAAAATACCAACAAAACTACAACAAAGCCACAAGTCTTCTTTCTAACCTATTTTTCTCTTTTTACCATGCAAAAATAAAAATAAATAAATGGTCAGCACTAGCTGCCTACAAATAAAAGAACAGGCCTGGATAAGAAGAAGATTGTGTCTTCTAAGAAGCTGCTCAATATTTTTGGGTGTGAGGCACAGTGAGGAAAGACTTCAAGATGAACAGGGTCAGCAGGGAGCCAGTCTGCTTGGGTCTGAGTTAGCTGGTCTGCTGAGACACCCACAGCTTAATGTCCTGGATATTCAAACAGCCAAGAAAAAAAACCTGCAAGTGGTTTGCACCCTAGAGCTGGAAGCAGCAACGCTATCAGTTAGCCCACCTAGGGCAGAAGCCCTCAAGTAAGTTTCTCAACATGCTTCACAGAAGGGAGGCAGGCAGCAGTTTTACTGAACTCTGTTCTTTCGGAACCCAAACCTGGTTTTAACCTGAATAACAGCCTTGTGCAGTACACCAGGCAGCAGCTGGGGCAGGGGAGCTGCAGATCGAGGCTGTCCACCAGCCAGGCTGAGACGAGCAGCAGCGTGAAGACAGGATTTGTACAGTCAGCTGCTCTTCCCACTGTCCAGCCTGTTCCCACACAGCACCTACACAGAAAGCTGCACAGCAGCCTCGTTATTCTTAACATTTCCTAATGTTAATTTTATTTTCATCACTGAGCTGAAGTGCATTAATTTTAGTCACTACCAGCTATTTATTTTAAGGCCATGCTAATAAACCAGTAAAATAATTATTTTACCATATAGAATGATTAGTACATGGCATGACAGGCTGGCATTTTAGAGAAGAACCACTCTGGAACTGTTGACAGTTTTGATAATTTGAGATTTGTAGGGTTTTTTCCAGTCTTGAGCTACACTTCTTTTTACGACTTTATATTTGAGCTTACAGTGTTTACCAAAAGAAGGTGACATATTGAACAATGACAAATGACTCAGGAGAAATTTTCAAGCCACAGGTATGTCTAAATACTACATAAATTAGTATAAACATAAAATTATCACCTTTCATCTGCAAGTACATTACATGCATTCAAATCCATCCTGCTTTGTGAATAGAGTTAATGATTTTTTTGGATCTATCAAATGATTAAAAGCTACATACCTGCATAAATGTGTGTGCAGAATCAGATCCTTACTAAAACCTGTGTCTGGGCATGTTGCTTTTCCTCATGAATTTTCACTAGCTGCAACAGTATAGGCTTCCTATTGTTATAGCATTGAATTACTTGCACTAATGTTCATGAAACTTAAATTTCATCTCTTTCTTTAGAAGGTGAGAGCCAAGGAGAGGCTCTCATGTTCTCATAGCCTGAAACACACAGTATTTTATTCTAAAGGATTATCATTAATGGAAAGATTTGGTACTGAGCCCGTTTCTCCAAGGATTAGTCTCTCCAAAGTTTCTGGCAAATGTTTAAGTTACATTTGAATATAATGAATAACTGTTCATGAAGAATGGCCATAACCAGCAGCCTGTACTGAATGTGTCCCACACCATTATAGGCTGAATCCTGTAATAGTTCAGCACCTTCATTTCTTATTGACTTCACTAGGAGCCAAGGTGTTTAGAACAAAAACTGACTGGATGATGACAATTCCATTTTCTGCAACTTTCAAGGTTTAACATTTGTTTTGGTTTCATGTTGAAATGTCTATTATTGTACTGAAACCTGAACTGTTCAGCTACAATCCCGAGCGATTTTTCTTGGTTTACTTCCACATCACCTTGAATCTGGTAAAACACTGAAATTAGCTTTCCCAGATGAATGCAGGAGAATGCAAGGAAGTCTCTCTTTTTCTTTCCTGAAAATAAAACCCCAACCCTTGCAGCTCAAAACTTCGAAAGAGAAAAATTAACCTGAGGGCTTTTGTCCAAGTAACTTGTAGAGGCGAAACTCAACACTTCTTTGGTTCCACGTCCCTGGATGCTGCACATTCTGTGTCACTGCTGCTCAACAGAAGGCCCTTGGGCAGTGCCCACTTACACCCTCCCAGCCAAGACGTGTGACTGGTGCATGTGTGCATCAGCCTTGGGTTTCCACTCCAGTCACTGTAAGCAGGAACACGCAACTGCCACCTTGCCCATGCAGGCACTCCAATTCACACCACTGTGAGAGCATACATGCACTCTTAATACAATTTCAAGTTGTTTCTAGAGGAAATCTGTAGTTAACAGCTGATTGGGCATTTATAAAAATGCATGTAAGTGGTAAACACATGCTTTACGGCTGGGTTCCTTACCAGATGGATATAATTACAATGCACCATTAATTTACAGAGCTGTGTTAGAGAGTTGCAGGCTCGCTGTCGTTGCTCCTTCATGCTTCCTGATGCAGCCAAACATCAAGGCCTGCCTGTGCATGCCATACAGAGTTATCTGCATATGCCCAGCAAGCCTGATGCACAGATCACACATGTGCTGGCCATCTGTACAGTGCATGTGCAGGAGCTTCAGCAAGCCGCTGCGTTTCTGCCTCTGATTTCCTGGACAAAGGAATGGGAGCTCTATCCACACGTACTCACACCATGCTGAGGGTGTGTGACCACACACTTGGCCAGCACACTGGCAGCTGAGTTCAGCCCCCAGAGTATGGCTGATTTCAGCTGTGGGTCTGCCTGTTCGTTGTGGGGTTTTCTCCTTTCGTTTCTAGTCATTCTGTCAGTGCCTGCATTGATCTCCATTTGACTTACCTTTCAGAGTGCAGACAGGCTGGGAAGTGATTGCCCTCTCCAACTGCAACCATGTGAAAGGTCTCTGAGCAAATCCTCTCACTTACTCAATTATCCCTTCACTGAAGTGATTTGCACCGCCCTGGGCGGGGAGACCTGAACTCCCAGTGCACCACACTCATTTATCAGGTGAAATGAGGCAAAGAAAGCAAGGTCAGTGAGTGTCCATGCTGCTCGCAAGCTGCAGAGCCCTCAAGCCTGTCATTGCCCAGATTACTTAAAAACTCATTCCCTTTCCAGCATATGATCCCCTTTATATCAGCAGTTGCTCTCCACTCGCTAGCAAGATGAAGCTTGTTAGCCTTTGTTGCCACATCCAACAGAGCAATGGGCGCTACAGACAAAAGCTGCAACAGAGAAGGTAGCACCCATGCTAGTGAAATAGGCTTTCCTCAGTCTTGGAGCATCAGCTAAGTTCCTCATCGCCCTGATATGTTGTGTTGGAAATCTGTATTGGCAAGAACAAGCAGATGGAAAATGATCACTTAAAGTTTGTTTGGCTTTTTGGTCCTTGGACAACTAAAAGCAATAAAACTACATTACTCAGCAAGTTGCAATGAATCATTTTAGCCTGGTTTCTTGTGGAAGGGAACTTCTTATGTCCATACTATCTATCTATTTTTCTCTCTTGTTCCTTATAATTCTCTTTTCTACCAAGATTCAGAGAAAAGTAGGGATCTTGAAGAGAAAGATTTCATTCCTGGAAGATTTGTGATGATTGCTGTCTCTACAGAGGAAAGAAATCCTGTAATTGTCCCAACTAAATCTGACCCAGATGTCTAGGACAGCAGACTTCACTACTTTTAATGTCATAGCAATGACTTGTTACTTTTACAGTCAGTTTTAATAAACGAACTTGGTCTAGCTCAATTTTGACAGGCAACATTTGTGTAGCCTCTTTTAAGTTAACAAGTCCAAACACTCACTAGGAAAATTGGTGAAGAATTTTTTACTACCTGAATATGTGTTTTTAAAGCCTAAGTCCCATCTTTGAGCATTACTCTAATTCTAATTAACCCTAGGATTAATGTGATCTGCTCAGACACATTTTCATGCACAGAGGAGATGCTAATGTAATGCTGTGTTTTAAGTCAATAGAAAGTTTGCTTGCACTGGGCCACTAACATTTCTGTTACTGCCAAAGGGCGAGTTACCTGGTTCTTATGTTTAGTAGTTCCGTGATCTATACACAAGCAAACAAATAAAAAGCAAACAAACAAAACCCCCACATTAGACATTTACAGGATCATAGAAAACCTGATTATAATCATATAAACGAAATCTGGCTATTCATCTTTTCTTGTACTTTAAAGGGACACCAGTAAGTCTGCTTGTCCTGACATCAAATCTACAAGATTTCTTTTGATTTAAATACAGATGCTATTTTCTTCCTCTTATTCATTCTTATGAACAAGTAGGATACTCTGGCCTTGATTCTACTGCTCTTGTTCACAGCCACATCTGAGAGGTAGGCAAGGTGTAACTGAATATGTATATGCTTCTTTCACAGAAAATCTTGAGCCAGTGGTGATTATATTCCCCAGACAAGAATAGGATTTTGGGGCTTCATCCATATCATTGGGTTCCTTTAACAGGATGCTTTTATTTTACTACGTTTCATTTTCTTGTCTCTGAACTGGACTCTTCACTGCAGGCCTGGCATAAAAGCAGTAATTAGACTTATATGGGCTCTTTCACAGAGACCTGGCCTAGCAATGGCCATTGCAGAAGGCACCCCTAAGAACAGCTTTTGAAAAGGCTCTTGGAGCCACCTCCTCACCCCTCCCCATGGAACAGGGAAAACATTGCTAATTATCCTCCATTTCTCCAATTTCTTGTGTGTATGAAGTGGGAGGAGCCCACAGTTTAAAGCTCATGTGTTGTTTGTGTAGGATTCCTGAGGGCAGGTTTTGACTCTGCACCACCAGCTGCATTATGGGTTGGCAAACAAAAGGTTTGACCTCTGCTGATGGTCCCCACAGCCATGGTGAGTTTTGCTGAAGCTCTGGAGTGGCACATGGCTCTTCTGCAGTTTACACATCTCTCTGCTAGCTGGCGAGGAAAGAAGTAGTGTCACAAGGCTTGAAGTTTTCATTCTGAATGCATCTGCTTGTTACAGGCAGTATCAGATAAGAGAAGATGAAATGTGAGCTGTAGGATTGTTCAAGTCAGGACAGCACCCTAAGGGTGCAGAAATCAATGAGAATCTTACTCCTTCCTGGTGAGCTCTTTCAGATCAGCTTTGCTCCTGTTGGAATAGCCATGGGTAGGCACAATGTAAGGAACAGGATAAGAAAGCAGAAGAAATGCATTCAGTGCCTTGCTCCATGTCCCTGAGTCCATCACCTTTCATCTGTGTCCCATCCTTTTTCTCTTCTATTTAATGGTAAGTATCTCACAGCTGGGATTACCTCCTACCATGTGTACACTCAGTGCATGGTGAGGCCCTGATGTCAAAAGCTATCTAATGGCATAAGTAAACTAATTCAGAGCAGAATTTTCAATTTCCATCTGAAACCCAATATTTTGGTGAAATATGCCACAGAGTCATACCAAAACCAAAGCAAATATTTGAAGACTAAGCCTGTAACTTCCTATCCCTTGTTGCAGACCTGTTGAATTCTCTTCTTGGTACACTGAAAGTTTTCAGAGTGGTTTCCTTGCAGCTGAGCTTTTTTTTTTTCTCATTACAACAGACTGGATCTGCTTCTCTCTCCATTATACTACAGTTCTGAAGGCTGTTAGTAGGGATGAAACAAGGCTCCAAACTAAAAAGAAAAGCAGTTATCAGCTGTGTTTTCTGAGCTGGCAGGCTCTGAAAAAAAACAATATGTATTTTTTATGCATGATGCAAATACAAGATCCTGCTTTAAGAAGGGCTATGGTTTTGATAGAAATCTTAGAGTCCTAGAGCAGTTACTCTGTCAAGTGCTAAATATCTTTGATGAATATGGAGAACAATGTGGTACACAGATGACAGAGCAGGGGCTTAGAAAGTACAAAACAAAACAAAAAATCCTAACCCTTGAACAGTGAGATTAAGCAGATAGGATGATGCTGCACAGAACTCTGAAGACACTATATGTGCAGACATGCAGTAAATCACAGCCTTTTATAAAGTCATGCAGGCTGCCATTTCAGATCTATCATCAGCTCTGGTGAACGTGATGGACTGCCTGGTGAGGGGGTGCAATGCCGTGCTAATAGATGGGTATGAATGTAAACAGGCAAGAGACTGCACAGGAGCTTCAGGATGGACCCACTCAGTTTACAGGTGAGACAGGAACAGGGAAACTTTTATGTTGTTTCTTTGGATTCTATCTCTTGCCATCAGAGCATATGATTCGCATACCTCTCTGGGGCTGGATTGCCCCTAAAGAGTTATAAACCAGCTCTTGTATATGCAAAAGGTGGGATCTTTAAAATCCAACTACTGTCACATCTTCAGAAAATAAAGCAAAAAGAATGGAGAGACAAAATTGTACATGAAATCTGTTCTCGTTTCATCGATGCAAACCTCTTCTGGAGTGATCAAAGGTCAGAGTGCCTTCAGGCAGCCCAGTGGTGTCTGCACTGAGCAGTTATGGAGGATGCTTCTTCCTCTGAGGAGTCATCTTGTAGGCAAGTCCTGCTGATGTACAGGGCCTTCTGTGTGGTCACAGTGTGACCAAGTGATTTTAAGTGGGCAGATATTATTGTAGTGGCTTTGGCTTCCCAAATTGAAAGCAACTTGTTTGAGCAGCAATCTGTTTATTTAATCATTTGCCACAGAGTATGCATAGCTGTCAGATGACAAAGACCTGCCTTTGTCAAGCAAAACTGATTTTTTTTCAAATAATTATTTTTTATCTTGCTTCATCTTTGAGGAATTAAGCCCCCTTGATATAAGTTCTTTTTCTTTCTCAAGGTTCCTCAGATGAAATACGCTGCAGTTTTACAGTCAAGTTTGTGCTTGTCTATCATTTATATTATTTTTGTTTCAAGGCACCAGGTCAAACTCTGTCCTCACTTACTCTCATGGAACCACAGAGACTTCAGTGTGGCTGCAATCGAGGATGGAATCTGACCCATTGTGTTTGTTTTTAATCGGAATATGCATGACTTAATGTTGCCTTCTCCTTTATTTTAATCTCCCAGGGCACTCTGAAGAATCAGATGTTGAATCTGAAGAGTTTTCTCCCCAGTGAAATATTCCAAATATGTCAGGAAAAATGTTTTGTCAATTCCAGCTTGTTGATTCACCCCAGCCAGCTGGCTGGGCAGGCTCAACCACTACATGCTGCCATACAACCTGGGAGGTCGGAGCTGGGTGCATGCAGGCAGGATGGTGGGGCCATGTGCTAGAGGAGATTGGATGGATTCCATGTATTGTAGTAGATTATGTGTTTGGTCCTCTGAGGGAAGGGAAAGTTGCATGCCAGCTGTCACTCAGGACTTCATTTAACTGACTCAAGTAGAGAGAAGTTGGTGTTAAAGCTTATTCTCATGTTTTCACCATCCTTGACCAGATTCTGTCTTGCCTTTTCTACCAAAGACATGAGTGTCACCTTACGTGCACCTCTGAAGATGGAGGAGTTGCAGGGTCTGCCTTGCCAACATCCAAACTACTAAGACTTGCTGAAGGCTTGCACACAGACAAAAAGCATCCTCCATCAAAATGAGCACTTCAAAAATTGCCTTTCATGAAGATCTGATATTGTTTTAGCATTTCTGAAAATAAAGAGGATGATTGACATTGATTGGATAATCATTAGAATTAAGGAGAAATTGACCTTTTTCTTTCCTTTACAAAACTGATCAAGATCCTGCAAATAATCTGGAAAGTTGTCATTAAACTCTGACACACTAAGAGATTTCCCAAGAAAAGTGGATTTTCATTTTGCAGATTATGCATATTACAATAACAAAGGGAAGATGGTAACTGTGGCCACCACTGTAGCTGTGTTAACATCCACTTCATTGGGTATGATTTGGATAGGCACACATTTTAAGAAACCACCAGCTTCATGTTCAAATAAAACTGTGTGAAAGAGGAGCATCATGCTACCAGTGTCATGGGAGGGCACTGAGGTGTTTACAAAATCTAAAGGAAGGTGTGTGTCGAATGAACAAGACCATCAATCATCTTCTGGAGGTGCAAGTCCTGCCCTTTGAAACCAGAGCAGAAGACCTCTGTGTTACTGAGATTTTGAATACTAGAAGGTGTTCTATGAGAGTAAGATGTGACTGTTTCACTGAGGGTTATATTTTCATAGTACTTTAAGTGCTTAGATCTGCATGTTGCCCTTGCCTTGAATCATAGCCCTAAAGACCAAAACAATACTATAGGTCCCTTAGTGCAAAATGAGCAGGAAAACCAACCAAAGCAAAGGAGCAGACACGGAAAGCAATACACAAAGAGACAAACGATACAAAGCAGAACCAGACTCAGGCATCAGAGGTCAACACACAAAATATTGTGAGTGGTGAACATGTAAAAAAGAAAATTCTTTCAAGGAAAGTAGTCACAAAATGGTTTCTGAGAAGGCTGCAGGGCTCCCTCATATGGGCTCCTTATGCAATATTTTGCTCTCCGGCATTTGGCTTTGGCACATACATGATAGACAGTAAGAGAGCAGTCAGGAATGACTTTTTTTTGGGGGGGGGGATATGTTTATCTATAGAAATTTTAATTCAACTCTAATTTTAATGAAGTCTTATTGTAACTGAAAATATATGTAGCAAAAAACAACACAACTGTGTTTTGGCCTTGCTTTGCTGACTGTTGCTTCATTTAACAAGAGATATATCAAAATGTCTTACAGAATTAGAATCTACAAGATTGACACATGATCAGAACAACAGAGAAAGAGAGCAAGAGATACACTGAACCGTGGAAGCACTCAGAAGTGAAACATGTTTCTTATTGCTGACCTCCCATTTGCCATAATGTTCTATATCCAGGAAAACAAACTTCAATCAATATAATCAATATTTTGATGTTTTCTTCTAAAATGCAAACCCTACCTTGTAGATCATTAATTGAAAGGAGTTTTGACAGCACCTGTTCTAGGCCATTGGAATAAATGTCATATTTTGCATATGCTTCTAAAAATTACAGAAATTCTCCCAATTAATTTCACTGACTCAAAAGCTACAACTAGATAACTGTTGCAGATTTTCAACTGGTTCCTAACCGGTCCCTGCTGACATGCTCAGGGTTGTCACTGTCAAAGACCCAGAAAGAAGAAATGCTCAGTTTTCTCATAGGAAACACCAGTGAGCAAACAGGGTGCTTAAATTAGTCATGTTGATAAGTGTGATGTTATATTCAGAAGTAAGCACCCTCCAGAAGGATTTTTTCTGCAAGCAAAGAAGTTATATGGCTCATCCTTAGTGTAAACGAGAGGCTTCTTCCAGCTCTTTCCTTTCACATCTGTATGATTTCTATATGGCTCTAGATATTTCCAGTTTCTCCTAATCGAATTTAAGATTGCTGGTTTAGTCCATTGCTTTAGTATGAAACTTAATAAAAGTCTCATCCAGGACTTACCTCTCAAAGTCCATGTCATAGCTAGATAGAGACTGTCAAAAGACCTCTGAAAGGCAAATCTCCTCCAAGTCCCCAGGTCTTGGAGTACATCCCAAAGGCAGACCCTGCCCCTGGTCACTTCTTGCTGGCCTTTATTCAGAAAAGCTTCAGTCCTCATGACTGAAACAAAACATCCTTGAGGAACTTATGAATAAGTCCATTTGCTTCCTGCCTCGAACACTTCTAAAACATTAACCTGAAGCATAAACGTTTCTGCCTTTCATTTCCTTGGGGATGACAGGAGAGAGAGACTGAGACTGATTGCAAAAGCTGTAGTGCTTGTCTGAAGTTTTTAGCCTGACTCTGGTCAGGCCCCAGGTGACCAGCTAATGAAAATAATTCAAACTTTACCAAAACAAGAGCCATTTATAATGTGGAAATTCTAGACAGACAGCTCCACAAAACCCTGGGAACAAACACGGAGATAAATCTTTGCAAGAAAAAACACTCCTGCCTCACTACTCGCAAGGTCAATTCTAAACAGCATCGTGGGGCACAGCCACCACATGTGACAGAAAATTATTTAGTATTAGTGCTTTTTTTTACATCCATACCTGTTTTCTTGTTCCTCTGGAGTCATGAGGTATGAGGAAACATTTGTCTTCAGAAATATTAGAAAGTCTTTTGAAACTTATGTCTTTTAAAGAGAGGGACTTGGGGATTATTTTTAAGAACAGTTTCTATAACTGCAAGTGAAAGAGGAAGAAATGAAATGTGGAAAATGGGTATAAAAGCCCTGATGTCAAATGAACACAACACAGCCACGAAACAAGACAAAGAAAAATACAAGGAACATGCATGAAGGAGGAAGGAAATCAGGTGGGGCTCTCCGGTAACAAATCTGGAAGCTTTCAGATGTCAAAAACCTCCCAGGAACAGGAAAAGGAGGATGGCTTGCATGCCATGGCACATAGGCTGTGCAAGCTTGGAGCAAGCTAGCACCAGTGAAGCACAGCTGGAGGTAACTAGTGACACAGAACCGTGTCATCCCATGGAAAGTGTGTGTTGGGTTTCCCAGGCTTGGTGGTCACTGGACTCCAAAAACTGCATCCCAGTCCTGCCCTGCCCAAAGGGCTGTGCATCCCCATCCTCCTGCACCAGCAGGAGATCTCCAGCAGCAGAGCCAGGCCATGGGAATAGCTTGGGGTTGGCAGGGACTTCCTAGCCAGAAAGCCTGCAGCTGTAAGGAAAATGCACTTTAACTTTTGCAGGCTCATCATCAGGGCATGCCTGAAGACCGAGCAATGGGGAACTGTGTGGAATCAGTCCCCAAACTGTTCTGTGAAACCATCCCAGGCACTGCACAAAATGATGTATAAGATCTTCTCTCTAGCTAAGTTTGCTTAAAAGCCTTATTTAATCTTTTATAATTTAGGGATCTCAGCCAGTGCTCTTAATGTGAGTTTTGTAAACAAAAAGCCTTTAAAGGTACACACGATGGAGTTAATAATTCTTTCTTTATATTAACTTCAAGAATATAAAAAATTATAGAAGACATTTCTATACATGTATATATATTTTTCATCTTGCCATTTGTTAATGATTTATTTCTTAATAGTTATCTTCTGAGAATTTGCCAAGAAGTTTGCAGAGACCCAAATTTCATCTCTGCTTCCTGTGGAAAAACAGTAATTGGAAATTTGTGTTTTTAGCAATTACTGCCTTCTGATGAATCCTAGATTAGAGTCCTAATGAAAAAGATTGTAAAACTTATTAAATTAGTTACATCAAATCATGTTCTAATCCTACATGCTACACTAAATAATTATAATCTCAGTGTTTAGCCCACACTTGCTGCTTTAGGAATAACGTTGAGCAAAATTCCCATTACTGTATTTCTGTTATCTGGCTAAACAACATGTGTGCAGGACACTGTATTAAGGTTATGGAGATAAGCACTTTAAAGGTATTTATTATTTCCAAAATAAGGGAAAAGAAGAATAGTATATGGAATCTGTCTGGGAGGCTGGTGGGAGCTGTTGCCTCTCCAAGGAAAGGCCCTGCCCCAGGTGACCATGTGCCCTCCTGCACGGCTACAGCTGCCACCTATGGCTAAGTGGGTGACCACACAGCTTCTCTGAAAAAAATGTCATGGTAAGCTTCATGGTCTGCGTGGGGCAAAGTGAAGGAAACACCCTTTTACTGCTAGTCTTCAAGCACTTCAATCTTATCCAAGACATCTCCAGGAAGCTTGGGAGAGGCAAGTAGCTTCATCCCTTCCTCACCCATCCTTGACAGTAACTCCAGATGCCTCCAGGGTTTCCCATTACAAGCTTATCAGGTCCTTTTGATGACTAGATTGTCAACTTTGCAATGACAGGCTGAAGTTATCTGAAAACATTATGCTGCCTTCATGTTATTGTCTAAACAACTGTGGTACAGAAGTAAATCAACAGAGGCTATAGTGAATCTCCTAGTAACTCAGAAGTCCAATAACTAGCTCAGCAATTGTACAAAGAATTAACAATCCTTTAAAGAGTGTCTCCATGCCCTTGAGAATCATAAGCCTGGCATCCAAATTACAAGAATAGCAAGAAAAGGAAAGACTTGTGTCTAATAATCTATTCAATTCATATATTTTTTTCTAATAAATCTTCAGAGGAAGACTAAGCATTTGCAGGGAAAATTTATGGACGAGCCAAAGGATAACAATTATTTTTAAATGAATTGTGAATATTTTTCAGAAAACTAGTCTTTTCACAGACAAGTTGTTGAAAGAAGAAGGGGGCCAGATAGATAGGAACTGCATAAAGTAATCAGTTCATCATGATTGAGTCACTTAGTTGCATTCTGAAGTGAAAATTAAGGTGCTGAAAGATATATTCAAATAACATTTAGGTTTTGGCTTCATTTCAGATGAGTGAGCATGCTGCAGTTGAGTCAAACTGAATGTTTTCCCTGTTCTCATGCATTGTGGGTTTTAAAGAATGAGCACCTTGATTTTTGTACAGGTCAAATGAAGTTTGTTAGGTTAAGTTCTGGCATTGAATCTAAATGCCCTCCTGTTTGTACCTTACAGACAGGTTTTGAACATTGCTTGAAAAATTGTCTACATGCAAAGAAAGAGTAATTTCTGCCCAGGCCCACTCCAAGAGTTTTCCTCTACCTCTTCTCTGCTTTCCTAAGTCAGGGAAATTCCATTTCAAAGCAGCAAGAGCATTAGGCACTCTTCTCTTAGAAGGGATGCTGACTTTTTAAGAAGTTTGGGCTGAAATGTTGCATGTCATTAAATATATTGATTTTAAAAAGCTACTGTTAGACCAGTTAGAGTGGCAGACTGGGAAGCAGAGTCCTTGATGTTCCTTGTAAAATATATCTTCTAAGATTTTTTATTTAATTGTTATAGCAAAGGCTTCTCATTCTTATTAACTCTGCGTGAGCTTGCACCTCCTAGGAAAGCAACTGATCTCGGTGATGTGGGCTGTGTGCTTCAGCTATTCCTCCTTAGTGTTCTAGGGTAGTCTCCAGCATTGTTTATGTTTGCCACAGCATAATCACTTGGGAGATCTCCAATAGTGATACTGTTCAGACCCCGAGGATCCAATGTCATCAGCTAGGCATTTATATACAGTGTTTTGGTTTTGGAATTTAGTGCAGGCTTTAACTGCACAAGACTAATAAAAACTCTTCAAGAGACAGTTAAACAGAAAGCATAAACTGAACCAAGTCAGATCTGGTGAGTAAAACTAGATGTAGCAGGTGTGCCCAAAAACTTTCTTCCTGCTTTACAGATTGCAAAGAATTTCAAGATATCCCTTATTCTTACAAGCAGCCGTTCTGCACCTTGCTGATACTCCCTCCCATCACTGTGAGGAGCAGTCTACAAGCCCTCACTGCTTGAACAAACAAAAGACTTCCCTAGCTGAGCCATACTGCAAGATCTGGTGTTAACATGTTTAATCCCTTAGTTGCTTTTCAGCTGGGTTAGGGAATCTGCCCTAATCAGTGCTGTCAGCAGATGCATCTTACATGAACTGCAGATCATGGGGCTGAATCCTGTTTGTGCCACTTGTACAAAACAAAATGGGGCTCTGAGGGGACAAGGGGCATTTGGGCACACATCTTCTGTAAGCACCTCTTTCTGTTCCACTTCACCTCTCTGGAGGTCTGGGTGACTAATTTTGGCTGTTAAGTGGCAGTTGTAGGGGGAGGGGAAAGCATCTCTGGTTAAACCAACAGCGAAACTTTTTCATGTGACCAGTAAAACAAAGACATTTAATTTCTGAACAAACCAATGATATTTGAATTAGATTTCAGGTGCTCTTAATGAAAAGGAGAGGGCAACTGAAAACAAGGGGCTGGAATGTCTAAGCACTGCTCATTAAAAAAGTGATCCCCTGATATTCTAAGACTCCCTGCTTAGAGCACTCATCCATGATACTGGAAACATGTGTTCCTCCCACCACCTGCCCAGAAGAAGGGATGTAACACTCTGGCATGGGTCTGCAAGTGTGTAGGGTCTCTGTGACTTTATGGCTATGGCCAAGCAACATTTCTTCTCCCTTTGGACGCTGTTTAAATACATGAAAGCTAAAGCCACTCTATTTCAAAATGAGCACTACCACAAACAGGTTCACTGTGTTTTGAGTTCATCCATTTTCTAAATTTGCCTTTGTTTTCCACGTTCTTGGGCAGACAGGTTATTAATACCATATTTAAGATCCTTCTTATTTCATAGAATCATAGAATGTTTTAGGATGGAAGGGACCTCCAGAGGTCATCTGGTCCAACCTCCCTACACAAGCAGGTGTATCATCTCTACCTAGGGCAGGTTGCTCAGAACCCCATCCAGACTGACCTTGAATGACTCCAGGGATGGGGCCTCCACCAGCTCTCTGGGAAGCCCATTCCAGTGTCTGTCACCCTCAGATTAAAGAACTTTTTTCTAAATCTAGCTTTTCCCAACTTAAAACCATTACTCCTTGTCCTATCAAGGACAGTATCAGTGTCCTATCTTTTTAATCAAAGAGTATAAAAACCTACTGCTCTTTCACCTTTCTAAGATTTCTGAAATTAATTAAAGTTTCCACTTCAATCACAACTCTGCACATGCCTTGGTAATCTTTTGCTTTAGCTACTCCAGCCTCTGTCATTTTGACCCTTGCATCTCATCACACTTCCTTTTGGTGTATACATAATGCTGCTAAATCTAATTTACCCTCGTACAAATCAAGCCCTTGTCACTTCTCTTTTCAAAAACCTTCAACAGATTCTTGTAAATTCCTACGTCACATGTGAGCTTCTTATCAAAAACTTCTTCCTCTTTCCTGTTTCTTAGGCAAATGCAATACTTGACTTGTCCATACTTAAACATCCTTTTTTTTTTCTTTTCTGGCTTTACTATTTTGCTTATAAAAGCCTTGTCTTTTTGCTTTGTCTTTGCGTCATGGCTACATTTTCTTCATTCCAGCCTTTCCATCCAAGGAGTTTCTTGCAGTAAGTCCTTCACTAGAGTTCAGCCAAAGCTTTCACTGTCTAATAAACTCAGACTATATTTTCGATGGTTTATAGACAAACACTAAATACACTGTAAGCACCAGTAAGTTATACTTACCAATAGCACTCGTGGAAAATAAACTTGAGAGGACTCTGTCCAAACTATGCCTTGGACATTTATGATGAAAAAAACAGAAATAAAATTTTCACCTCAGTCACAGGAACTGCATCAGAGATGAAGAGAGAGACCGTGTGCTTGTCTTTCTGTCTTGGTCTCATCTTTCCCTCTTCCAGTCAATGGAAGCTTCACTATTAACCTCAGTGTGCCCAAACCCAAGCCTGTAAAGGGGCTACAGCAAAGACAATTTCAACTCTCAGATCCCGAAAGCCAGCAATGTAAAATACAGAACAGGATCCATGTACATAACTTCAAATAAAGAGCTTAAGTAAGCAAGGAGCTTCATGTAACAAAATGTGAAACATCTAATTTCTAAAGCAGAAATTATGGTTCCTGAGTTGAACAACTTTAAAAAAAAAAATACTGTTTCTCCAGCTGTATTGACTCCTCTGAAAAAATTCAAATAATAGTTTGAATAAATTTGTTTGGATAAAATGATGTGCTATTGATTTCTAAAAAAATCCCAACAATTACAGATTATGAACAGCCTTGCTTAGCTTGTAAACCGGGTAAGTTTTACTTCATTTTGACCAGCTATTTTCCTTCCAGCCCCACCCACTTGTTCTTTCAGGACCCATTGAAACAAATTAATTTCTGCCATTTACTACAGAGGTGAAGGAGCTAATGTACCAGATTTTGGATCATATTCAGTATGTCTCAGTGCCAAATGAATTCCCAAGGTAGTTTGAGCTATGAAGGAGTCTTGGACCTTGCCTGCAGCAGCTCTCTGGAGAAGGCTGCCAAAGTAATGATGGCTGTAGCCACTGTAAAAGCTGTCCTGTGCAGACAAGGCTTGGAGAAGAGAAAGCAACTCAGAGATTGTCCCTTGTCAAATCCCCAGAGTCTGTAAAGGGTGCCATGGCTTGTTTATACATAAGAGAGCATAAAGGAACTGTAACAATGCACAGGAAAGATGAGAGGTCATAAAAATATAGAAGGGGGCATGTCAGAGGGTGGAAAAGAAGTACATTGGTTTTGCACACAAGGTGCAATATGAACTAATTTGGTGAAATGGTTGAGATGTGATAGAACTGATAGTTCTATCTGAACTGATAGAACTGATAGAACTAGGGCTCAGGTTTTCAGAAGAGTATCTATATCCTCTCACATCTAACTCTCAGTTGCATGTAAGGTTGTATTGTACAATGGCATTGCACCTACAGTCCTGGTGAAGACTGGTTCAGGTCAAAAATGCCACTAAGAACATTGTTAAAAGGGTCTAAATATTTCTAAATAGGTTTTACACATTATTGATGATGGTTTCTTGAATATTTTTGGAAGAGTTTTTATGATGTTGACAGTGTGTTTTTTTGATGGGAAAATACTCAAGCACACAGAGACCTCATTTAAATGTAACTCACTCCCTTGAGAAAGGAAGATGTGGCCTGCGTTGAGTGACTGTCAGAGAAATCTGTAAGACCAAGCTTTAATGCATTTATTTTTTAGTGAAAATTATGCCCCTAAAGGCTGTCTATGGAGAAATTCCCACATCTCCCATTAAAATGTTCCCACCTACTGCTTTTCAACAGAAAGAATGCCAGAAAGGCCTTTCAGGCCAAAGAGTTTAGTCATGTTATTTCTACCATCCCAGCTAAAAATGCCTCCTTGCACTATTGCAGCTAGAAATATTGCCACATTATTTGTTGTTGAGCTTCTTCCAATAGAAATACCACAAAAATGCCTTTTCTTTGGGGTATTTAGACTATGAAATTCTTACAAATTGTATATATCAACATAGCTCAAATTGGCACTGAGTATTTTTCTTTTTTAACATTAACAGTGTTTTGTGGCATGTCTTCCCTTTCCATTTTGAGAACACATCATCAGATTAGAGTTCCTGCTGGGAAGAAATTGTTACCAGAATTCTTACTTGGTTAAAGATGAAGAAAATATACATGATCAAAAAAATGTATAAAACCTCATCCTTGCTTTAAAAGTAAGTCAAAATCTTATCTTTCCTAGAGAATGAGATTGGCTGGTGTACTGAAGCAAGATAGACAATCAAATGGATCTCTTTCTGGATAGTTTATTTGTACCTATAGTTATACAGGTCTTGCAGATTCTGTTACAGCAGTGGGCACTGGTAGAAAATTGCTTCCATTTTTAGAAGCTTCATTTAGGATATCTTCTAATTCAGAAATATTTGGTTATGTGAATGAACAGATGTGTCCTTCATGTCTCCCTTTCAGTGTATGCTTTGAAAGATCCAAATTCTGGTTTGAAAAGACAAAGCAATGTATGAAAGCCTCTAAAATTCTTCTTCTTTGATGGCATAGTTTTTGGATGAAAAGGGAGGTTTCCTCTCTGCATCCATTATCACTTTCATCACTTTCAGGCTATTTGCAAAAACATTACCTTGGAGGCTCCATAATTCAGAGGGCAGCTAGCTATGGTGGGAAAGCTTACAAACAAATATATGGAGAGTTATCCTGTGAGAATTCAAGACCACAGCAATTTCCTTGGGCAAGATGCATATCAATGTTCTGTCACGTTGAGTGGATTGTCAGTGTGCACTCTCATGGGGATCATTAGGGGGTCAGGCTTGCCAAAAGCTGGTTGGAGGAGCAATACTGATAGATTTTGATGAAGCTGGATGCTGGATACCCTTCAGTTTAGGAAAGTTTGAGTTCAGTTGGGAAGTAACTGCCTTATGCTGCTTGCCATAAGGTACCAAACTGGGCTGCCTGCTTCAACTGGCTCCCCACCTTACCAGTGTTGTATTCAAATCTAAATCCTGAATTAATATTAGGTAACAAAGGTAATAACTATCCTTGCTTTGAATTCGAGGGTTAAAGAACTGACCCATGAATATGAAGGAAAAATTTCCCTAGTTTATTAAGTATATTTCTACTTTACATCCAACAATACAAAAGCTCATCTTAGCACTAGGACTGTCTTTGATTTCTTTTAAGTTCCCCTGAGCTGATCACTCAAATAACACAGTTCTGTAGAATCTCAGGACAGCAGCCTGGGAAGGCTGAGGCTGACGAAGGAACTGTCAGACCTGATAACTTAACAGCAGGTTTCCAGAGAATGATGTTTGAATAGACTTCAGAAGAAGAATATCTCAGCATTTGAAGACAGATCCCGGGCTGAGCACAAGAATGGGCTCCAGGCTGGTACTGAGAAATATGGACATCACACAAAACCTCTCTCCCCTCTGACTCATGCTGATTTTATAGTGGTATGGCCCTGCTGAGCAGCCAGCACATCATCGTGGACATAGAGGACATGGGAAATGGGCCCAGAGTAACCACAGAAGCAAGCAAAATCTAGGTAGGCCCCTTTGCTCCAGCCTAAAATTTTATTTTATTTTTTTTTCCAAAACTATTTGGCACTCCTCTGAGCTGTTGAGTAACTGGGTTAGAATTTTTTGTTTGTTTGCTTTGAAAAAAATGGGATTCTTATTGTGCAATAGCATTGTTCTGGGATGCAGACAGCTTTTGCAGGCTGCCTGCAGCTTTGTATTTATAAAATATCTGTATTTTTAAAACAAAGGTCAGTGATCACGCTATCAGGTCATTGCTGTATCTGTGTCACTGTGGGATCAGAGCCTGATAATAACTGGGCCACCAACTCCTTCACACTCCCACAAGCAGCTTTTGTGCGGCCGTCCGCAGGACTGCAGGGTTACTGCAGGTGAGCCTGCGTCCTCCCCCCTGTCCCAGCCACCCTGTAGATCAAGGTTTTCTTTCCCAGGTGTTCCCTGTCCAGACAGGCAGCGGAGCTTGATTTAGTGCCACTAGTAATCAGCACCTTGAGATGAATTAAAAGCAGGACTGTAAATCCCGACATGCTCTTTCATCCATGACTTTTTGGTTCTTAACATCAAAATAGATTGACATTCCTCTACCACATGGCAGGGTTGGGTCTTGTTTTACTGAGAAATTGAAGACTGAAGCCACAGCATTCATACTGTAACGATATAGCGTGTGGGAAGAGACTGAGTGATGTGTTGAATAGAGAGTACTGGCTTTGTTCCTCTGGGATCCAGGTTTTCAGTCGAATCCCAAGTCCTGTGTTAAATGGATAGTCTCTGCTCCACTCCTGGGGGAACAACAGCCTGCATTAGAAAACCACGGTGCCTAATTCAGCAGACTCAGTAGCTGAAAGCCAGGAACCAGCTTCTCAGAGAAAGTTAAATGTCTTCCTCTTGGACAGAGGATGCCTTCTGCTCCTCCAGGCTCAGGTCAGAAGCTGCCTGATGGACATCTTGCCAATGGTGAAGTTAAGGACGCTTCTGCCTCAACCACAAAATGTGAATACAGGCCTCTGACTGGTGCTGTCTTGTAGCAGTAATGTAATTCTCCAGCTTGAATCTGCTAACGCTCCTCCCAGACAGCATTAATATTACTCACAGATGCAATGAAAAATGCTTTGGTCCAAAAAGTCTTTATACTGGTCCCTCTTAAAAGCTGTTGGACAGCCCTGGAGTGGCTTGTACTCTTGAGTTCAGTTAAAAAAAAATAATCCCAAACAGATACAGTTGTAGTGCTCTGTAGGTTTATATAAAGGGAAATTATCCCTCAGCTGGTAACAGAATCTGGTCATCAATTTGTCCATTCATTTTAATCAAACAGAATTCCAGGAAAAATACTTTGGGGCCACATGTCTGTCCATGACCCTGACACCAGTATGATCATCATACTGAGACTACAAATGGTCAAGGGACCTAGATGAAATGAGAGAGAAGACTCAAGACTGGATGCTGGAGCTAAGCTCCTGTGAAGAACAACCATCTTCAGTGTAGTGTGCTGGTTGGAGGGTACCTCAGCCCAGAATCTCAACCTGTCAAGACAGAATGATCATGTATGATATGGAAATTATGGAACAGAATAATAGGCATGAAGAGAAATGATAAGACAAAGCTCTCATTAAAAGGTGAGGTGGATAGTAAAAGGACTGTTTGAATCATATGGGCTGTATCCCATGCTTACTCACTGATGCTGATGTAGTATTACAAACATGGAACTGTTGTTGTTTTAAGAACTGCTAAGAAATGATCCACAGTCTCATCTTGCCACTTAACTATAAAGTATTCCACAAATATCAATAGAATTACTCAACCTTTATGAAAATCTGAATCTAGCCTTATGTACAAATGCTGACATTTCAGCACATTTTTCTTTTACTGTTGTAAGCCAGATCCCACAACAAGTCTTCCTGCTAATCAGTCAGGAGTCAGGCTGTAGCACTTGGTCTTCTGGGAAACGGCTGTAAAAAATGAAGAGGCACATGATTCAAGGGCTGTAGTAGGAATGCCGAGGTTCATGTGTGTGCTACAAGGCAGTGTTATGCAGAGATCTGGAAACAGAGTGGAGAGGAAGAATGGCAAGACTCTATTGCCCAGGGGTGGCATTGGTGTTCTGACAGGGGAGCAAAGCTTCCAGGTCCAAGTCAGTGTCTTCACATTTCCCTATGTAGATATGCCAGTGTGTCTGCAGGCTCCTTGGACAGGAATCCTCACACAGGGTTGGGCTGCCTCATACAGACATACCTGAGAAGGATCTATTTCTATGAGGGGAAGAGAAATGAAATGAAACAGCTGCGAGTAAGCCTGCATGACTTGATAAGAGCTGCATGGAGTCAAATGTGTACAAAACAGTTGTACAAAATTCTGTGGTGTATCAGAAGGCAATGGTCTCCTCTTTCCTTGCAATCGCTGAGACATTAGTCCATCTTTCACATAACATCTCTGACACCATCCTATCATTCTCTCCTTCAGCTTTTCCTTTCGCACGTCTTTCTTTGATGACCTGCCTTGAAGCTTCACTGCAGTCCTACAGGTCTCACCACTCAGTAAGACCAGCACACCAGCCACCTGAAGTGACTGTGCTCAAAGCTCTAATTCACTGCTATTCTTCATTGTATACATTAGAGAGAACTGTCCCAATTAATAATGCTTTAGATTAAAACTTATCTGGGCTTTCAGCCACTTAAGAGTTGTCAAGCTTTGTACTTACAGTCATAAGTAAGGCCAAGCTGGAGTGTGAACAATTGCTTTTTTTCTCCAGAACACTCATTTGTTATTAATCTCTCTGCTAAAAGTGTGATGACTGGAGTGTTACTTCAGGGAGACTGATAAGAATGCTGTGTCTTGGGGTAGGGGGGTTAGTATCTTAGAGCTATTTGTTTTAGATAAGCAATTAGGCCAATGTTACCAAGCTTAGGTGGAAAAAAAAAAAAAAAAAAAAAGAAGACATTTAATTCAGAATCTTACTTAGGCACTTAGGTGGATTAGCAGGAACATGAAGGCTAATTTAGTTGTAGGCTCTCATGTGTATGTGAGCAGGTTTGAAAATGCTTGACTTCACTTTCCATTAAGAAACAAAACTGAAAATTACCTGATGCTAAATATGTTATAAAGTAGAAAAATTGTTTTGGAAACAGGGTGATGTAGCAGAGCAAATGTAGGTAGCTAGCCACTGCTGAGGAAGGTGCACACCTGCAGCATCCTGGAAACCATATCAGCAGTACCTGAACAAAAGGCCAGAGAGTCCTGTGTTTAAGATAATTACAGGGAAAACTGGATGGGCAGCATGCTGTGGTCCTAATTGCATCTAAATACAAAGCTGAATGGTTTAAAGCCGGTCTTTAAATCAAAGCATATTCCCCTTTCATTACTGGACCTTCAAGGCAGAATGAATTCATAGCAAATTCTAAGGCTTTAAAGTCCTTTTCCATACATTAAATCATCAAAGACTTTTCTTCATGTATTTTGGAGTGGCTTATGGCCAGTCAGGGTAGACTTGACCATTTTCATTCTATCTGCTTAACATTCCCATAGCAAAAGAGAACATATTGAGTAGGAACCAATCTACTTACTGCCTGATAAATCCACACTACCTGTGTTTGTCTGAGTGGTGGAGAACACAAATGCCCATTGTCTTGGGACTGGTTCCTTGTAAGACTCAAGTCACCACTGACAGGCAGAACCAGATACAAGATCTGTCCCTGCACTTAGCAACCTAAGCCTGAAATGCCAGAACATCCAGCCCTCACCCAAAAACTTTTCTTTAAATGACTGCCTCTCTCCCCCAAAGAAAAACACCGCTGAACTTCACCTCGCTTTTCCACAGACCTTCTAGCATGGGAAAAGAAGTGGGGATTCCACAGTCAACAGTCTCCTCATGGAGAGGACCACCAAGGTGCCTCATGTTGATGTCCCCATGGCAGGTGTTGCAGCTGTCATGGCATCAACATCCTACCTCGAGCAGAAATGTTCTTTGTAAAGAAAACATGAAGCAGATGCCTAAAAGGAAAACACAAAATTTTAACAAGTGATACAGATTTTGTATTAATTGCAGTTCTATATAAACCTCTAGTGTAGCCCTTATGTCATGCTCACAGTAGAAGCTTACACGGTGTAGTAGGGAACTGAGCTGTGCCTGGCTTATTGTATAAAATCTTGCAGCTGCACGTTGTTTTCCACATGCCTCAACATAAGTGATGGACAATTATTTCTATCAACAGTAGTCAGGATAGGGAAAGAGAAATACATCTGCTTTCTGAAGCAAAACTGGAGTAACTAATGGCAGACATGCCAGCCTGGGGAGAAAATAAATTTTTTACCAACTTCCACATTCTTAGTATTGGTGATCTAATGTCCACTAGACACTGATTTGCCTGCAATTAGGAAAGGAACAACAGAAAAATGGCATGTGTCACAACCAGAACTTACTGCAATCCCTGAACATAGGACTCAAGCAAGATGACATTGCAAGCACAGGGTTAAACACTTGCTGCAAATTATCCTGTCTTCCTAATTGCTGAACTAAAATGGAGCAGTGAGTAATCCAAAAGTATTCACTGCAGGTGACTAAGAGTGGGAAGGATTTCTTTCATTACCTGTGTCTCACCAAAGCCATCCTTCAGCACCCGAGAGAAAAACATCTGTCTTACAAAAAAAGTACCAGGATCTTTGGGTTTTTTTGGTTTTGTTTTTTTTGTTTTTTTTTCAGACAAAATGAATAGGAAACCGAAAAAAGATGAAAACTGAGAGAGGTAAAGGATACTCCTCTGGTTTAACCAATTCCCCCAAAACCAAGGCATGGGTATTGGATCTCAGATGTTCTTCCTTTGCATTAGACAGATAAGCCTTAACACGCGCTTGCCCCATCCTCCTGAATACGCTGGTCACCAGCCCACAGAGCCTGTTTCTCTTTATTCCTTTTGTTAGAAGGTTTGACTTGTTTGTTTTGGTTTTCTTTTGTCTTGACTGCACAGTTGAGTTCTGCTGAGTTCTTCAGTCCAAGCTTCTGACAAAGATACTCAGGGAGAGTTAACAGCAGAGGTAACTAACAGCAGAGGTATCCAAGATGTATCAAAAGGAAACATGACAGGATAGATTTATCAATGAATTTTTTCCTTATCTCTTTACCAGCTCTGTGCTTAGGACACAATAGGGCCCTACTGCACTCCATGGCAAAACTCTCACCACTTTCAGTCACTTGAACCCAGACAGTCTTTGTGTTCACAGCTGAAGAAAAGAGACTGTACCCAGCTGCTCATCAAGGGAATAGTGTGCATGGAAGAGAAGGAAAAGCAAAAGAGAAAGCACCATGTGCCTGTTGGCTTCCCCCTCCTCCCACCTCGCCTCTCATGCATTCCCCAAGGTCAGGCACAATCTGTCCCTTTGTGTCCAGGAAAGAAATAGGACGCAAAGTGTTAGGAATTTCCTAAAACTGTCTCGAATCATGTGCTGTTTAAGTAACTGTCATTTTGCTGCCTGGTTCATTGACACTTGGGTCTTAAATGGTGCTTGTGGAGGAGTAATATTTTCAGCTCTGAAGGGGTAAAGAAAACAGTCTTACAAAACCAAAGCCTTTGAACAGTGATATGCCAAGGAGGAATTGTTGATACGCTTATTTCATGTAAAGCTTGCATTCTCTTTGCATGAAATCAACAAGACGTTAAAATAAGTATTTCACCAAAGTGTAGCATGTAGGGGAAGTCTATTTTCATAGAAGGAAAAAAAGTTAGAACAGATGGTTGAAGGAAAAATTAGTTTAAAGACATCAGAAACAGCTGAATAAACTTTCAGTAGTCCAAGAGAAAAAGAGTTTCAATCTTCTGGTTTATTCTTATTTTCCTATTTACATTTTTCAAATGCACTGGAAATGGCATTCAGCTTTTCTAGTACCTCGTCCTTTCTCATTTATTAAAGTTTTTGAGTATGGATCGTAATGTTTAAGGTCATGGAGAAGAACACTGTTAAAACAGCACAAGATCTAGTGTTCCTCTCCATATGTTAATTCTAAAGTCATAAACTAGCAGACATACAAGACTTCAGAGCTGTTATTAGCCTACACCTCATGAACAGATATGAGATTAGAAATCAGGCTCATTTATTAAAAAATAGAGAAAAAATTCTCACTCCTGAGTTTCCTTTGACTGGCTCTGCTAGGTTGTAGCATGCAAATGTAAGGCTTTGTGAGAGATCATTGCCAGTTTAACTCAGTGTGTTCAGTGCCAGTGGAAGAAACTTTGCTCAGGGTGATGAACTGATGGATTAAACACTTGTCCAAACTTTTTCTGGCACGACTGCCACCTTCTAGATTTAAATAGTGAAGAAGAAGTGTGCTGGAAACAGCTTTTTACATGTTAAATGGTACTTTCTTCTTCCAAGTTTGCCATAGACATTAGACAAGAACCTGTTTTCAGTGATACCAGGTCCTATCCATATCAACCCTGGATTAAGAAATAAATAGTAGTGTTGGAATAAGACATAATCTAAACATTTTTGGAAATTAGGCAGACCTAACTGCAGTATCTGTGGGGGGATACTTTTAAAAATCTCAGTTTGCACATGAAGCCATGATAATTATACTTACATAGTAAAATACTAAATGTTTCCTGCGACATACACTGAACTGTCTAATTCTAGGATGGGAAGATGAAGAACATGCCTTTTTGATAAATAATGTACATATTAAATTTGACTGACTGTGAGGCAGTGGTTTGGTCATCCCAAAGAAATTTTATGATTTGAGAGATTGCACACATCACTTCTTGTTATGATCTAGAGCTGCTTGGTTCTCCTCACACTCCTGGAAGGCGCCCAGATCCCAGCCACCTGCAAAGAGACACAGAAATATCTCCTTCCTACCTTTTTATGAGAAGCTGTTTTTTAAACTGAGACAAAGATTTCTAGAAAAAAAACAAAAAAATCTAAACTATTTCATAGATAACTAAAAAAACAAAACAAAACAAAACCAAGGAAAATCAATAACCCAAGGTAATCTTTGAGCAAAAAATAAAATATTATTACAGTTTTCTTTTTCTTTCACCGGGTTGTCTAATTATTTCCAAATATTCATGTCATAATATGTCCAAATATTTTGAATGTCATATTAAGTAACAAGTGAAAGGACAAGAGGAAATGGCCCCAAGCTGCATCAGGGGAGGTTTAGTTTGGCCATTAGAAAAAAACTTCACTGAAAGAGTTGTCAAGCACTGGAACAGGCTGCCCAGGGAGGTGGTGGAGTCACCATCCCTGGAGGGGTTTAAAAGACAAGTAGATGAGGTGTTTAGGGACATGGTTCAGTGGTGGGATTGGCAGTGTTAGGTTAATGGTTGGACTTGATGATCTTAAAGGTCGTTTCCAACTGAAGCAATTCTATGACTATTTCCAAATTATTTTCATACTTGACAAAAATAATTTCTTTGACATTTCCTATGAAAGCCAGTTATGTCTTGTAGCATATCTAATTTTATCTTTCATGAAAAAATATGAACATTTTAAGGAGCTTTATTTTTAGCCTATAATGTAAGAATATTTTGTCTACTTCCTTTCATAATTCCTAGGAAAGCAGAGTTGTCTTGACTGAAGTTTTAGCTTACTAATTCGAAGGCAATATGGGACTTCTTTTCTGTTCAACAACAGAGTGGAGCCAAAGCTGTGTTTATAACCTGTGTTGATTAAGAGACATAAGTAATTCCATAATAAACTTATTTTATGATTAATCTAATCTTGTTCCTGTGGCTGAATGAGATTCACAGTCATCTCCTTCTAGGACAGCTTCCAGGGTAGGAGCCTCAAGAAAGGTAAATTTAATTTACTGGTAGAGAAGCACAAGGAGAGTTGAAAGACTCCTGATTTTATTTTTATTTTTTTGGTACAATTAGGGTGAGTATCAAATGAAGTAATTACACCTGTACTTCCCCATGCTGTCCTTCAATTTGCCATTGTCATGCATGATGTTCAAACCATCTGAACCAAGTATATATCTTAATGAAACATTCAAACCACCTGAGTATTGCTATTACAAAGTAGCAATAAAACAAGTAATTGGCCACATCTATGTCTTTATCATATTGACATTTTAAAAGATATAGTTTATCAGCTTCTTCTTAATGACTATGCAAAGAAATCTCCAACTTTCAAGTATGCAGAATGGTCAAACATGCCATTAGATAATAGTCAGTTTTCCTTTTATTTGCATTAGGAAAATTTTCATTGGGCTTCTTTATGGGCTTGATGTTTCTCGAGTAGACTGCTTTGTGAAAATTGTCTCTCCCTTTTATTGCCCACTTGTCCTATCAGAAAAGTGCTTTGTGCATCTGCTGCTTAATTAAATTGCCTTCTACCAACAGCATAAAACTGGTGCTTAGGCCATTAGCCACAAGTAGGAGACAACTTAGGTGAAGATGGATTCACTGTCCAGTTCAGTTAATGTCCCCTTTGAAGTCATGAGGAGATCATCCACAATTTCAGTTAATGTTGTAATAAACCTCTAACATCTGGTTTAACAAAACTTTATACGTCTCTCTTTGAACTCCAGATTTGGTTATGCTTCCCTGCTGACTGGCTACGTTCCCATGTTGTATGAAGAGTCCACCTCTAGACTCAGTGACATCCAGTAACCTCTGCAAGAGCTCATGGCAAATTAAGTCACTACAGCTCAGATCTCTGTCTTGTCACCAGATTCCTGGGATCTGGGACTGTCATCCAACAGCCAGTCTTGGGGTTCCATACTGACATTTTGCATGCGGTCACAGCTAACACGAATGCTGTCCCAGAAGCCAAGGAGATCCTTCCCTGTTTAACCCCAGTGGTGTGTAATATACTCACCTTCAGGCTTTGCACAGTTCCTAAATACACTGTATCTTTCAAAATGTAAAGTACGAGAGCGATTAAAAGACAAATGAACAAGATGAATCCAAAACCTTTCTCTGTTGTTTGTTCTTTCAGTGTGTAGGACATCAGGGTCAGACAAGCAGCTGTGCCTCAGGGAGCTCCTGTCACTACTCACCCTGGAACTGCTCTCTTTAAACATCCCTCTTTGGTGGTTGCTCTTGAATCAGCCCCTGAAGGTGGTCAGGGACAGCTATCAGGTGTACCACTAACAGGTAACCTTCCCAGTGAACTCTTTCACCTGGGCTAGGTACCCTCTTTTTTGAAGCAAACCAATTGTGAGGACAAAGCATGCAAATTAGAAAATCTTGTTTGATTTGTTTTTCTGTGCCACTACTGTGGGGAATCTTACGGCACACACAGATACAAATGAGCAAGAGAGATGAAAGTGATAAAAAGGAATTCCTGCCTCACATTCTCCTATGCAGAGAAGTTCAAAATTTCCAGCAGGATTCATGAACTGTTATAAATGGATTCTTCATGACAAGGCAAGCATTTGAAAATATATTGCTGAACTGGGGTTCACGGGAGATTGGTGAGCAGCAGGGACTGATTCCTCCATAAATTTTAATGCTGACCATGAAACTAAATTTTGTTTCTGAAAAGTCAGCTATACTTTGATACTGTGCTGTGAGACTCTGCTACAAAAATAAAGTGGTCAAAGGCAGGAATAGAATTGCCAACACTTGTGATTTTATTAGGAGACAAATCACTTTTTTTCTGAAAACCCTAGCTCCTGAAGTCATACGATTACAGGAAACTGTCATGTTTCATTCTTTTAGAAGAAATGGTTTCTACCTTTTGCGGTTGTGAAGAAAAGCTGAAAATATAAATCCAATAGACAGGGCCACCAAACAACAAAAAGACACCAGCTTTATTGGTATTTTATGGAACTTGATGGTTTATCAAGGCCTGAAGTTGGGAACACTGAAATAATGTTATTCAAACAAAGAAGGCAGTGAATAATGATGTGAAAGTAAAATCTAGAGTCAGAGTGCTTTCCCTATCATACTAAAGAGAGGAAATAGCATGTATAGTGAAACTCCCCAGCTTCAAAGCTCATCCACTTTTCTATCCTAGAGTAATCGTTTTAAAAAAATAAATCTTTATTCTTGGAGAATGGAGAACGTACTATGTCAGATGAGAACTGCTAATACACTAATGGAAAGATAAAGCAACGCTTTGGGTCTACATGTTGGAACTTAACTTTTCCTGTTTCTCCAGATAAAAAGAAGAGAGATATGTTAAATTATATGAAGCCAAGCAACTGCAGAATTTGCAGAAACTGCTTCCTGTGAAGAATTAAGGTTTAATTAGCTAAAAAGGAAGTGTACAGAGGGATGATAACTGAGAGTTGGTCACCCTGTCTCTCTGATGAGATTATCCTCTGTACCTCTGAACTTTATTATCCAAACAACAAGTCCATGGCGTGATTTGGTGCCTCCAATAATCTTGTGCTAATTTTTACTCATGCTGTCTGTCAGGAAGCCCTGAGTTTTTTACAGAACAGCTCTAAATATGAAGAACAATTGACTTCATTAACTGTGTGTGAGGAAACATTATTACAGACATCAAAAAATAGACACTGGGTCTTGATCCAAAGTCCCTTGAAATCAACAAATAACTTTCAGTATTTTGAATCCCGATCTTTGATCACTTTGTCTTAGTATATTTTTGTGCCTTTATTTTAAAATTAGCTTATCTGATCATTCCAGGAAGTGCAGTCCTAGGTCTCCTAAAATGGATGAGACTGTGAAAACAAGATTGGATTTAACTCACCACTGAAGCACCATGTACAAAGCTCAGTGATGTACTCCTTCAAGTACATACATCACCAAGATACAGGCAGAGATAAGGACAGGCAACAGGTTGCCATCCTGGGTGCATTACTAGCATCCTCCTTTGCTTCCTCCTTGCCTCATATACTTCCTGGTTGTGACCTGATCATGTTTTCTGTCTGAGGAAGATGCCACAAATACAATTTTCTGCAGAGGTTCAGACACTGACTTGTAACTGTCTACGTGCTGATAGACTGGCTCCACTGCCTGTTACAGATGATGAGACTGACTGTGTCCCACCCAACACTTGGTCAGCCCTTGTTTCCCATGCAAAATGGGGTGGTAAATGTCTATTTAGGGCATTTAGGGTTCTACACAACCAGGTGGTGCTCCCTACTGCAAACAGATCACTACAGAGTGATCTTGCCTGGAGCAAAGCTGCAGTCTCAGACCCATGAAAAAAGCTTAAAGTATATTAAAAAACAAAACAAAACAACCAAGAATTAACCCTTTTCACTGCTTGGTATAGGCAGGTACTGATTTGTGCTACCAATACAGTGACACTGCATTTTGTAGGGAAGCAATTTAGTGTGAAAATGTGTCAATATTACTTCAGGTATTCTGAGGGATTTAGAGCTGTGGGGAAGGAAAGCCCATGAAAAACTCCATAAACTGGTATGGACAAAAGGAAAGAATAAAATGAGATGATAAAGGGATTAAAGGATGATAAAGGATGAGATGTAAGAATTATTGAGAGATGTGGATCAAAAGCAGCTGTAGGAATCTTACTCTCATTTGTCCTTTAGCAACAGTTTAAGACCATCGCTGACTGAGGGACCCCACTGTGCTAAAAGTATTGCACAAACTCATTGTAATTTTTACAGGCATGCTCTGCCCTGAACCGTTTCTAATCTCAGTTGGTGAGCAAGGGCACAAAGGCACAGAGAAAGGAAGCAGCTTGCCCAAAGTAGGTTAGTAGCAGAAATAAAGATAGGATCCAGGTCTCCTGCAGCCAACTGGATGCATCCCATGGAGAAGAGTGTAATCTGCCTCCCAAGCCCATGGGGAAGCTTCCAGGCAGAAAAATCTGTTCAAATAAAGAGCAAGGGAAAGGAGAAAGTGTGGGCTCGAGGTTCCTAATTGTCATATGTGGGAACATGCCGACTGTCTGTAACTTTCTCCCAGTGGAACACTCCAAGGAAATAAACAAGTACAGATGATTTAAACAAAAACCAAGACTCAGAAGCTGCAGCCCTAAGCCTCTGCTAACACTGCAGCCCGTTCTCTCTTCAGAGAAAGAAAAACCACGGCAAAGACAGAACAGACTTCTCACAGTGTTTTATATAGTGTATTATACAGTGAGGACAAGAAGAGTATAAGTATGTTATTCTAAGCTTTTGTGGTTTGGGGGAAATTCTGAACTAGAACATTTCTTTTTAGCTAAAAAAGCACAGATTCATTTCTTCAGATATTTAAGTCCCAGTTTCTTGCTGTTTTATTTCAAGTTCTGTTCCAAGCTGTTTCTGATCTTCATCTTTTAGCTGTTTAGAGATTGAGAGACTGAAAAATGGCTCCTGTCCACTGAAATTTCAACATGGCTGTGAAAAATCATGGTTTTAAAAAAGCAGCCTAACTGCTATCATGCCAAGGTGCAATACAAATAAGTAAATCACACAGTTCCATCATGTTGCAAGCTGCCTTTAATAGGAGCATGGCAATTTCCTTTCCTTTCCTTTCCTTTCCTTTCCTTTCCTTTCCTTTCCTTTCCTTTCCTTTCCTTTCCTTTCCTTTCCT
>JANHFX010004900.1:0-44325 GCA_027560015.1 Chloroceryle amazona | reverse complement strand
AACCCGGGTTATAAAGTGCTGTGTCGCTCACCAATAAACGCCATTTTGCCACCCACCACGCTGGTGTCAGGTGGTTTCTGGACCGCGCGGCTATTGGGCAGCAGCCGTGCGCTTTCGGTGCCAGACTGCTACGCCCGAATTGCAACAGGATGGGGTTTCTGAATATGTTAGAATCTGTATTAACTTATTCTTTACTTTAAATCCACAGTGGTTGGTCTTGATTAGCCTGAAACAGGGTTGGCTGTATTGAGAAAGGTTCTGAGGAGCTCTCACCTCTCAACATTTCTTATACAACAGGCAATATTTCTTATATCCAACAATCAGGTTAAATATTACTTGTGGGTAAAGGTTACTAAACCAACATCCCTTACTGGACTAGAAATGGTAGCAGAGAGTGCTCTGGCCTCCTCGTGAGCACCTTTGCTAAAAGAGCATGCTGAGTACCAAAGCAGGGGGGAGATAGAGAATCTGAAGCAACGCAATGCTTGTGAGCATGTGGTTCACAACTCACCCTGAGTGCATAATGCAGCTGTACATGAACCTCAAAGCTCACACTAACAAAGACACGGAGTAAAAGCCATGGCTGAAACTGCTCTTGCTTCCTTCGTGACATAGTTACCCAGTATGTCAAACCTCTTGGCATGCAAATGAGACATAAGCCACTCACAACGGGGCTGTTTTGCACATCTTCAGTGCTGAGAGCAGAGTGCCCTTGGCTAGAGACGAGGATACAGCAAAGTCAGTTACCAGACTGCATTGTACTCACAGGACGCATGAGGATTGACAAGTGACAAGCACCACGCCATGATGTGCACCAAGTGCCAGCTCTTGGCTCCCGTCCAAAGTGTTTTTTCTCAAGGAAAAGTACAGCACATCCAGTATCACCTTGCTGGCTACATTCACTCCTTTCTCCTCCTCATAACATTTCAGAGATCTTCAGGGCCACAGCTGCATTAAAGTCTTGCCTTTTTGGCAAGTGTGCAGGATGGCTGAGCATATCAAATGAGCTTTCGAAGCTTAATTGATAATGACAACAAGTCTAAGGCAATCACATATAAAATTCTCTCTTCTCTCAGATGTTGCTGGATGAGTGCTGGCACAGCCGCCTTCCCTCACAAACATTTCAGATACTGTTTCTTACTTTTTGGCTAGAGCTTTCAGTAAGACTTGGAAAAAGACCAAGATTTATCATGGGCCTGTGTAACTTTTTTTTTTTCCTTTTTCTTTTTTCCTACTTTTTTTTTATCCTTATTCTCCTCAGACAAAACACTGCTTGATTCACTTAAAAAAAAATCATCCTCTAACCCAGTTCTCACTGAGGGTTTGGGGTGAGGTCAGGAATGCTCTGAAGTGGCACCTTTGCAGACAGCATGTTAATGACACAGAGGTCAGATTCATTTCACTTACACCTTGGCTAATGGACTTTTTACAGAGTACGTATACATACACACATAGCTTTCTGTGTCTCCATAAATAAAATCTCCTCTGAGCACAAGACTGTACCTCTATGGGACTTTTATGAAGTGGCATTGTTGAGTGAACCTCATGTAAGTAAGTACATGTCAACATTATGTCTGGGCTAGTGTGTTACAACTAGGAGCTGGAAATGAAGGCTTCCAAACATCAGGAGTGATCATCGGTGGGGTTCTGAAGCACACACTTTGCAGACGGTGGAAGAGTGGGGGGGTGGAGGGCTGGGAGGGAGCTGGAATATGATCTTGACCCAAACCCAAATACTTATAAGTCTGAATGGGTGTTTGAATCCAAAGTTTTGGTTTAGCGCATTACTGAAATGTGAAAGCTATCTATGGAAAAGAGATCTGACACTGTACTTGCGTCACACATGTGGAGTGTCCTGAGCAGTGGCTCGGTTCAGGTTTGTGTCTAGGTGAAACATCTCTGCTTTACAATGACCTACATGTTATCATTCAAACAACTTTCCCCTCCAGCCTCTTCCCAGTGTGGTTTGAACTGCTGCAATCTCTGTTCCTTCTCTCCCAGCCATACCAGTCTACCTAATAGTATCAACAAACCTGCCCCTTGTCTCTATCTCCCCTGAGTCCCAAGAAGAAATTCTGGTATGAAGGCTCAGGTGGGCAGTGCTGATATACCTACCAAACATGACCACCTTGCAACAAGGAGGTGCCTACACTACCTGCAGCTCAACCAGCCTATCACTAGCAAGGAATCTGTGACACTAGCAAGGAATCTGTGACTGTATGAGCATCAGCCTAGGCTATACAATAACTAGGACCCTCAGGAGGTGTTTTGTCTGCTAAAAGCCATGACACTGTAACTTCACTCACTAAGCATACATGTCTTGCTAATGCAGAGGAAAAGATGGGAAATGAGAGATTTTGAAAGGTGGTCGAAGGGAATAATTAGGGTCACATTTCCAGCTATTTACCTTTCACAAAGTAATAAACATACTTACCACACAAAGAGGAAAAAAGCAGAAATGGGATTTAGGTTGTTCCTTTGAGAAGAAACTGGAGATCTAATATCAGCTCTTCCTTTCACATGCTCTCCTAAGTCTGACCATTTTATCTGCAAGAGCAGTTTGTTGAAAACCCCCATGTGTCATCCATGCCTGTGTCTCTTCTATTCAGAGATAAATAAGAATAAAATGTCGATGACCCTCTCTTCTCCTCAGTTCCCTGGTTTTCCTGTCAGAATAAACAGCTAGGGATGAGACACCATCCCAAAGTCATCAACTGCTCGGTACAGCTGAACACTGCCCATAGCTTTCCACTGCAACGTCTCACTCGTCTGACTCACTAAAAATAGGTTGTATTTTTTTTTTTATCCACTGAAACCTGTACAAAAGAGCCAAAGCCTTGACAAGTCTGCAGCAGAAGAGCTATGGATTTTTATGACCATGACCTTAAGTGACCATGTTAATTTACTCTTCTTCCTGGCTCCATGCCAAATCCCACTTGCATGATCCACACAATGAGTCCAAGTTGTCCAAAGCAGACAAAAGGAATTTCAGTTTGCTGCTGTGTTATTAGGCTCAGTAAATGACAGCACTCTTCAGTTGTAAACTTAGTGCTGTTGGGGCTGAAGCAAAAGCAAGGAATCATGGCAGGAGGACATCAAATAAGAGAAGGAGAGAAGGAACGACAAACAGAAACCACCTCCATAGGTGCAGAACTTTTCTTCCTTGGACTGAGAGTAACAAGCAAAGCATGGATGTTTGACCAGTGTTACTCAGCTTCACCTCTACCTTTTCCCCTTCTTTTCTGGCCAATGCCTTGTAGTGTGTAAGCATAGACATCATGTCTGTCTGCAGGCCAGGAGCATGTCCCAGGTGGCCTTGATTCTTGTCTCAGCCAAGGAGGCTGGAAGGCAAGACCTGAAGGGGCCATGAAAGCATGGGGTCTGACCCCATGGGAAGATGTAAGCTTTTTCCACGGTCAAGTGACCAGTTAGAACAGCCTGATCCTCCAGTCTCCTGGGCCAAGGACAGATGTGATTTCTCTGCACAGTGGACTGTGTATCCATCTCCCAGTCCTGAGGCAGAGAGTAGATGCCATCACTTCCATCACAGTGAGGGACTGTACTCTACACATCCATAGCACACTTGACAAATCTTTGGAAAGGAGAAGCACATGTCAGATGTGCCTTTTAAATACAGTGAGATGGAGGCTGCACACTGAACTTGAACATGCATTACGCTTAAGTGCCTACTCATGCTCCGTTTTCTGCCAAGCTTACTGGGACCTGTGGTGTGTGCAACACCCCGCCTCCAGCTGGTTACCAAGAAGGATCCACCAATATTCCCAGTTAGCAAAAATATGAGGAGGATTAGGTTTTGGAGTCAACTCCTTGGCCTGACCAGCATACTTGGAACTAATGGAAAATAGACCAGACATAAATAGACCATAACATAAAATTATTTTAAAGTATTGTTATGCAAAAATGGAAACATGGCAATTTCATTTTACATTTATTTGTAAATGAAGTTCATTTGAAATAAATTAAGCATGTGCATTTTGCCCTAGATCCCACAGGTCCTAGGGAAGGGCAGGAGCCAATCATAATGGGCAATAAAGTCACAAGCTGAGGTCCTCGGGCCCACATAGTTCCCTCCTGCAGCCCATCTCTGAAAGCCTTCCTTTCTTTCTTTTCTTTACACCCCAGTTTTCCCCTCTCGTGTCTGCTCTCCTTTTCCTGTTTTCTCCCTCCTTACGCAACACCTGTGCTGGAAAAAATAATGTTCCGACCTTTCCACAGCTCCAAAAGGAATTATTTAATCAAAATATTGTAAAAATTGTTAATGTAAACAGGAAGAGAAGTTTTTAATTAGACATAGGAGAAAAAGCAGATTAGCCCCAAGATCTCCTCTGTGGTGATCATCGGGCCATTACAGCAGCTATTTTCCTGATGTCTGCATGGACTGAAGCCAGCTACTTTTTGCTCCTGCTGAAGAATCAGGTTAATCAAAATGATGACAGCCAAATGGTCAGAGAGCAGGATTCATCCAGGCCTCTTTGTCTAAACTCCAGATGGAATTAGAAAGTTAAAGCACAGACAGCACGTCCAGGATGGCCGGGCCATCATGTGACAAGCCCTGTCTAAAAATCGTTCCCATTAATTTGCAACTGTCAATCACCTCGGCATTCTGCTCTGAAACAATGGCTGGCCCCAGATCACAGCTTCTCCCCATCTCCTCACACCAGCACAGCAGAGAATTAGGGATTTTTTTTTTCTTTTCTTGATTAGTAAAGACTTCTTGATGCAGTGCAACTGACTTAGTGCAAGAAAATAAACTGCTTGAAGGCCAAGAGACACTTTACAAAGACCCACAACTAATGGATTACATTTAGTGGCTGTGTTTGGTCTGTGTAAATAACAAATTGTTCAGCTTGGCACACCCAAATAATAAAAAAAATAAAAATAAAGACAGTGAGAGGGAGGAAGCTGGTTTGAAGTGAAGTTAAAAGCAAGGGAAACAAAATCCAAGATTCACCACCCCACTGGAGAAGAAGGAGACAGCGGCATTTCTGTTTCACCCAATAGCTCATGGGTGGCTGCTCTCGACCAGGATGACCTTACCCACAGAAGGGCTGAATGTGGGTTCCAGTCGCTGCTTCAGTGATTATAAGGAGAAGCATCACCAGGAAAAATTGAGAACATCTTTCCTCAGCTGTCTATAACCCACTGCTTTCTGAACTTTCTTGGAGGGGGAGGTAGTAGCTGAGGTCAAAGTCAAACAAGTAAAGGAGGGAGTGAAGCATGGTCTCACACTGGTTTTGGAGAGTGCCCTGACTGAAGATAGAGGGCAGAGAAGAGATGGCAGCAAGATCTTCTGCAATTTTGTGTCTTATATATCATCTATATTCCCTTGGAGAAAACAGTGTAGGAAATTTGACCCAAGTTACTAAATGGCTTTAGGATGACTAAAATATATATATTTGAAGACACATTTATTATTATCAGCTAAAATAATCCCTTGTTCTATTGCTTGCATAAATTTCATGACAAATTTGTATTCATTTCCTATGCAGAGAATTCACATTTTTGTTTTGCAGCCCACCTTACCAGTATATTGACTCTAATGAAAGACTCAAGCACATTTTCTAAATCACATACATTTAAGTCACACAGAAGCTTAAAGAAAAGGATACAGGAGGAATTTTGAAAAGACAGAAGTCAGATGATATTATTTGAAATGGTATCTTCCCCCCACCCCCAGGTGCTTAGAAGAGCATTTTAAAAGAAAAATTAAAAGAAGTCAAACCAAACATTTCAATTTGACTTCAAAGGAAGTCTTTATTTTTTTCCAAAAGTTCTAAGGGTTTCTGTTTCAGTTCCACCTGAACTGAGGGTCTTTCTGCAGTTGCTCAGTCCAGCAACCAAATTGAAAACCCTTGTTCTTCAGAGCTCTTAGCATAACACAATATAATTTGTTGCCTGAGATTACTTTCCTGAGCACGCTTCTATCTGGGTGAGCCAGCCTGAAGACACAAAGCAGAGTCAGTAGCCATTTCACTTTGCAGACTTAGGCTGAGTCTTTGCCCTGCACATACTTTACTTTTTTTTTGTTTGCCTGCCTAAAGTCACATACACACAGTAACTAACACGTGTATGACACGGGGATGACATCATATGCTATTTTAAAGAACCGTGCAGTAAAGATTATCTATCGTATACTACATGAAACTTGTGTATCTTGTAGATCTGTATTTTCCCCTATTATTTAGACTTTTCCATGAAGTTTGTTGTCACGGGAAGAAACTTAATTATTTGAGATTTAACACAATATGACACTCTCTCAGAACCAATCTTTTGCTAAGAATACCAGAGAAAAGAGGGGAAATAAAATAGATGAAAAAGAAGGACGAGGGGGTTGGAAAATTACTTTACTTCGCTCCTGGGGAATGGAGCTTTTGAAAATGAATGCAGTCATTAACCATCTGGCTTACTAAATAGTTAGCAAAAAGTTCCTCTGAAAGGGTTGGCTTTACATTCATAACTGCAGTTTATTGGTCCATTGGCACTAGCATGCCTAAACACAAGGGAAAGTCAATACTGTATCATAGCATCGCCTAGCTAACACCTGGAATATATTCTCTGGAGTGAAAACAGCAGGGAACTGACCAGAAATAACCTCTCTCATATTATTCCTTCAATTAGACCAAAACAAGTTTCCCTTTGAAAACTTAATAATAAACACTGCAGGTCATTCACTTGTTTGGAGCCCCTTTGGGAAAGCTGAGCAGATGGGTCCCCTTATCTAGCCCCCTCGCTGTCACAGAGACAACAGCCGCAAATCAGGACAGATATTGATTTTAATTGGAACCAACAGCATCTACATACCGTCTTAATATCCACATCTTCTTGGAAAAAAATACATCTTTTAAAAAGATTGGTTTGTTTTGTCCTGTCAGGTTGATTAGACAGAATGAGGTAATTCTTTGCAAGATGAACAATTATGCCATTTTTCAGGTTCACTGCTTAAGTAGATACACACAGCAAATCCCTAGGCAAACCCGAGGTCCATTTCAGAGCCTTTGTACATACAAGCAGCACAGATTAAAACATTGTTCATCCAAACTGAGGCAGTTATATTCTCATTATCAAACAGATTTGAGGTGTCGTCAGGGTCTCTTCAGTGGTTTTCACTGAGGCGTACGTATTCCTTAGCCGTGGAGAGAACTAACAGCACAAAGTGAACATCTACTTAAAATCAAATTATCTTGGACATTTTCACCACCCTCAGGGTAAAAGAAGTTCTCCTCAAAATTCTTGTAAATTCATCAAACCTGCTATTCCCTGAAGACGCTCAGATGCATTGCTATTTGCCTTTAACAGATGCAAAGAAGCTCTCTCCCCCTCCTCAAACACCACTCCCCCCCCCCCCCCCAAATATTCTCTTTCCCATACGGCATGTTAATTCCCGCGAGGGAGTTGAGATGAACAGGTGCCATGGTTCTTGACTTAATTGCTGCGAAAAGTAGAGCACTAATAACGAGCTGTTCACTAGAGGCAGTTTCCATCCTGGCAAAGGAGCCCTGCCAATCTGGGGGGGGCGTCAACCAGGCAGTGGCACTGTCAGCCGGCTGGCTGCTGAGGCTGCAGGGGCGGGCAGATTGTGGTCTCGGCAGTGGGCCAGCCCAAGGAGACCTTGCAGAGTCATCGTTGTCAGTGGCATTAGTGTTGCCCTTCCAAAGTGGTGAAAAACATTACTCTCCTTCCTCCTGGGAACCGTAAGAAATAGCTTTATCACTAAGGGAGATATCCCTGGGGACCTCTAGGAACCTTGTAATAAAACAAGCGGCAGCATAAAAAGGACCAGACCCCTCTGGAAGCCTTAACAAGGAATGGCTTAGACTGGGGAGCAATCAGGCTTTGTGTTAGGAGGCTGATGTACAAACAGAGCTATGATGCAGGGCTTTCATGAGTCCCTTCACTATGGGGCAAAAGGTTGTCATCACATAGGCTGGAGGCAATGGAATACCTGTTTCTACCCCCTCTGCATACTCTGTGCATCAATGCCCATGTCTAGGCCTTTTGGGCTATATGCCCTGGCAAAAGATATTCACAAGGAGCCCATATGCTGACACCTATATGCTCCATATTCCCCAGCTCACAGAGCCATCCTGCAGCAGTAAAAGGGTGCATTCTGCACGTCCCCAAAGGAGAGTGCTCCCTCCCATGTGCCAGGCAGAGAAATTTTTCCTCCATGAGAAACATCCTCACTTTTCAGCATAATAACCTCTCAAGGGAACTGGTATAATCCATGGCTTGAATCATTTAAAACTAGACTGTAGCAAGTGCCAGCAGATGTAGGGGAGTTAACCATCATGCAGGGGGTTCGGCTGGGGGGAAGGACTACTGTCTATCTCTAACATTTGTCCTTCCATGATTGACAAAATCCCCAGTAACAACTGATAAATCTGAGGGTTACTAGAGCTTTTTGCAGGGCTGGAGGGGAATGCAAGGGATGCAGTGAGTCTCTTGCATCTTGAAAATTGTGTAGAACACTCAGATCATTTCTCCCCTTCACCGCCTGATATGCCTTTTAATTTCCCCTCATGCCACTCATCTCCAATCCCCCTGCCAGATTGCCCTGGGAGCTTGGCAAGCTTTGTTTCTTCAAGTGCATGCTTAGCCTGCATGCAGGTTTTCTCAAGTTCTCACTGCTTCTATTAAAAGCCCCCCTGGAGATAAACTACAAGACTAACACTAATTACCATAATAATTTGTTAGAGCATTGCTTTGATCTTTTCTCACCTACCAAGTGAATCCTGTTCTACTCTATCTCCAAGTGTTAGGTGTGATTACATAACTAATTAACATAAAAGATTGAATTTTAAAGGACATATGACAGTAATTCAGATAAAAATTGTGATCACTTGATAAACAAGAAACTGTGAAAACTTATCACTTCCCAGGAGATTCATAGCAGGCTGGTTGTGTCCAGAAATCTAATGGATAACATGTATAGGTTAGAACAGCACTTGCTAAGCCAGCAACTTGCACCTTTCTCTCAAGAGTTTCTGTAGAAATTGCCATTACTTTTTAAAAACTGACAAACTTGAAATAGTCATATTTTAATCTTATATGCGAAGCATGAATTGTCTTTGATCAGGAAACCCACAAACTTTTTCAGAGGTTTTATCTTCTTTCGGGAGAAATGTTGGTTTGATTTCTACCTCAGAATAAGACAGTTTTGAGTGTTTTCAAATTCCTTAGTGTGTCATCACTATTTCATTTCATAGGATGCCTGGCAAGTTACACAGATGAGCTCTCACTGCATTTCCTTTAATGAATAAGAAAGAGAGGAGAGGAAAAGAGATCACATATCACACTTCGCAACTGGGTCACCTTACTTTGCTCCTTCTAAAACATGTTAACTAGGATTTAGGAAACAGAATCAGAGCACATTGGATTTATGTACTGGGTTTAGAGATTTTGACATCAAATCACTATAGGTAAAAACATAACAGGAAACCAGATGAGTGTCTGAAAACGTCAGAAACTACATAACCAGGATCATTAAATCAGTAACAGCCTCTGCACGACAGCTTCATGTTGTGTCAGAAACTTTTGTTGGATGTTAGTAGCTATTTATGCAGAATAATTAAAGGACAGTGCCATTACTAAGAATATTTTTGATTTTGGATGTCTAGTCATGGTTCTTACTGGGCTGCAGAGTTTTTTTCAGGGCAGATACGACTGGTATTCGATGGTTAGAAAAAAAAAGTTATGACCACTAAATTCAACTCACTGTAATGTACTATGACACTTGAAATGCAACATGAAAATATTTCTTCAGGAAATAAATAGTTCCCATACACCAGAGTATTCCACACAGGCAAAGAAGAGGGTGCACGTGCAAAGAGTATACCCCACAGGTCTGATTTCTTATTGGTTTCAGCACATGGTTTTTACACTGCTTAGTTTAAAGGACTGGTCTGCATTGCTGTGGTTGCTAGCAAGGTACACGTCTCAAAGGTTAAAATGTTCAACAGGGCTTTGTCAAGGTTCACATGCCCAGCTGAGACAGGCACGGGATCAGTTTTCAGTAGGAACTAGAGCTCACAAATGCCACTGAGGGAAGGAAGGGGGCCTGTGGATGAGGGGTTAGAAAACATGTGTCTCCAGGAAATGTTTGCAATTGTCTTCTGCTTTCATTTCCTGCCCTCTCTCTTTCTAGCTCCATCTCCTTCTCTCTCCTTCTTTACTCTCCCTTCCCAAAAGCAGTCCGTATGCATCTGTGCTTGGCACAAACTGATAGGTTTGATTCTGATGACAGCCCTGGACTACGAAATGAAGGATTTCAGACAGAAAGATTCTAAATACATTTCAAATATGCCTTTTACAATTCCTTCCTCTCTTACACCAAAAAAAAGACAAGGGGAAAAAAAAAAAAAAAAAAAGATAAAACCCCAGCTTTTGACAGAGGAAATCTTTGTGTTTCTGTCATCAGAGATACATTTTTGTAAGCTGCTTCTCTCCCCATCCTTGGTACCAGCCTTAGCACAGCAAGCAATCAGGAGCTTCTTACATGACAAATTACATAGAAGCAGAACAATATATCATCAGATCTGACTCATGACCAGCACATTCATCCAAATGGCCAACTCTACAGATCATTTCACAGCTCGCTAACGTTACAGCATTCAGCATGCAGAGTGTGATTTATTCATCTGAGGTTTGTTTAAATAAACAGACTTTGCACACAGCCATGTGCAGACAGATCTCTTTGCATATGCACCCTACGGTATGGTAATGTGAAAGAATTCTTACTCCTTTGGCAAGCCAGCTGATGTATTTTCCACTGCTCCTTTACCAATGAAAAGCACCAATATAAAACTATTGCCTATTTAAGTCACAGAAATTTACATTTCATGAGCAGTGGATGATATATTTCTTATATACACTTTTGAAGGCGAATGCTGGGTCATTTCCTAGTGCTTCAGTTACTGGATCAAAATATAGTCCAGCATCACTGGTATAAAAACCCCATATATCACTTATTAACGATATACTTGAGTTTAGATAGAGACCTGAGACAAAGAATAGGCAGTCTGTGTGTGGGCAACTTCATTACTACTGCTTGCACCAAATTTGAATTTGACCTCCTGATCTTTGCAGGCTATAATGCAATTTAATTCAGTCACTTCAGATTTCATTTAGGGCATCTTTCACTGAGAAAGGAATATAGTTTCGTGTGCGCTTAAGTAAAAGCTGCCAAGAGAAAGTCAGGCAAATGTTCCTCTCATTTATTCCAGTTCAACTTTAACAGAACGCGTCGACATAAGCAAGATGAGAATTTTGTCTCCCCATACAACTATGTGTATCTCATTCTTAATGACTAGAATCAGAAGGAAACTGAGCAAAAGTACAGAAAATTGGTCCCTTGGGTCATTTTTAACGATCTACAAAATAAAGGCTCTGTTAGCTCTTTCTCAGTTGTAACCTGATTGATTGTTGATGCTTTTGGAGGAAGAAAGGTGAACCTAATCTAATGCACACACTCTGAGGTGAACACTGAGATAATAATGATACACAAGAAACTGTGCTCCCTGTCAGAGGCCTTTTTCTCAGTAATGTTTTTCCTCATTGACTTCATTACAACTGCCAAAACATGGCTATCATTTGAGAAGTGAGTAAAAAAAGTCCCCCTCATCCTACAAACATTTTTTTCCTTTTTCTGGCTGCTTTGGGACATTAGGGAGTTCATTCACAGGCAGGGCCAAATCCCAATTTCCCTGTGAAGGAGAAAGTTGACATCAGAGAATGTTTAGTGAGAGAAATGACTGCAGATTTGATCATCTTGTAAATCCTGCAGCATTACAGAGCAGCAGTCCCTGTAAAATCAACTCAGCATTACCTTACCAGTTCAGTACAAACTCCAAAGCTTATTGTAGGATGCTGTGACCCAGTTCGCGCGAGCTTGTCTTTATCTCTGTTCTTTCTAAAGGCCTCCTGCATGATGGAAGAAGAAAAACAGGTGGAGATTTAGATCCCTCTCTGAATTTAGGAATTAGTTAGGATCCAAGTCACCCTCCTAGCTTTCATCTTCTATGATTGATGGGAGAAAGGGAGATTCAGTGGGTAGCTCAGAATATCCATGCCCTCCTTGGCCTCTGGAAGCACTTATTTCCACTTACTGTATGCTGAAGTAACAGAGATATATCAGCCTGCCAAGTTACTTAGACTTAAATGCCTGTAGGTACTTGACAGCACAGCAGGTCCCGATCTCAGGTCTGTTCTTCCCTTTGCAATATGATATGAATAATTAAAAACCTTCCAGAGGCTTCCTGTTTTATCAGTTGCATTCTCTTTGTTATCTTTGGGAAGCCTAAAGATGCTTTTTCAAGTGTTTTGTGCCCTTTCTTGCCTTTACAAATGTAGGCTGTATTCTACCTCTGGTAGTTAGTGCCATTTCTGAGGGGTGTGCAAAATCTTTCCCCGTGTACTCTGGCACGTATTTCAATGTGCAGAAGGACCAGACTCTTTCATACTTAAGTCCCTGGAGCCTGGGATTTAATTAACCATCTAATTCTTAGTTCAAGATTTAATTAATCATCTAATTCTTAGTTCAGATGACTAAAAATGCCATGAGTGTTCATTCAGTCATGTTACCTTCTGGCATATTTCCTTCTACTATTCTTCTATCCTTTGGAGTGAAATAGAAATGCAGAAAATAATTCTATGCATTTTATCACAGAGAATTATTTACTTGATCAGAGACTTGAAAATTTGCTTCCTGGTAAGATATACTTTTATGCTTTTAAAAAATAAATAATGAGACTTTTAAATTACATTATTTTATCCTAAAGGAGAAATATATATGAAAGTAGGATATTGTGTAGGTCTCTGTGTGTGTGGTTATGGGTAATTCATTAAAAACACATCCTTCATCCTGCCTGCCCCTGGAAATGTGAAAGGTTAGCCTTTTTAGACTTGCCACCTGTGAGATGAGGGATCACTAGTTCCTTCTCCCTCCCAAGGACCCACAGTGCTCATTCTTGATATAATGAAGAAGTTGATTGATGGATGTCACGCTCCATGCTGTTGACATCCTTATCTCCTCCTTCTTTATGCAACAGGCATGATTTCCTTCAGCCAGATGGTTTCTGAGTGCTGCATCCACTGTTCACTTCCATCACCCCCTCAGCGTGCTCACCTTCAGCACACATGCCCATTGGCAGCAATATATATGTCTGTCTGTCAGTGGCTCTGTAATGAGACCAATTTATTAGCTTACATAATCATACCTCTTTAGGGAAGGGGGGAAAAACTGCACAGTGCTCTGGGAGAAATCTATCCTGTCTTATAATTCTCAGGACTGTGGGAGGTAATTTCTTTTTAGTCAAAAAAAAAAGTAGAGTTAGGCTAGCATGTTTGAAATGAGTTCATTTCAGGGCAATCTTGCAATGTTTTTTCTTACTGTTATGACTTACTGGTTTACTACATTCAGGAGGGGATCTGAGTCAAAATGCCAGATGCAGACTCCTCTGGGCTTTGTAGAAGGTCAGACTCAACCCAACTGTGTCATTGTTTTCCTGATATGATTGTATTACAAGGCATTTTATGAGCCACTGTTGTTTCCTTTAAAAAGTGTACCACTTTGTTATGTTGAAGAACTTTTGTTGTTTTGTTTCATATTTCATTACTGGGGATACTCAAGAAAAGAAGAATGACCTAGGTACCTCTTCATTGTGATGCTTAATTCACACATAGGACAGCAACATTCGGGTTGTATTGACAATGCAAAGCTAGAGGCTTGGATGTGACACACAAATTGAGAATGAGGACAACAGGCAGGTCTCTGTATACTAGCCACTTTGTACACGATGGTGACCCTGCATAGCCAGGTTCAGCTCAATGACTTGCATTGTAAACAGACAGGGTGAAAAATAAAACAAAGCAAACAACCAGGAATATTCAGATAAAATATTACTAACAACTTGTTTGACAGAAATGCCCACAAATTCCAGTGAAATTCAAGATCCTATTGTCCTAACTACTTCAGTGAAAGGCGACAAAAACAAAACTAAATTCAGATTCAGCCTGTATAATGTCAGCAGCCAAATTTGAAGCATTGTTTCCCTGGAATCCCCCTAGCAGACAGAAAAGAGCACATCCAGGGGATAATTCTGAGGTTAGATAGGTCGCAATGCCTTTTAGAGGTGCTTAATGCTAAGGTGGATCAACCTAGACCTAAGGGGACACTACCCTTCTATAAGAAAAGTTAACAATACATTATATCTGAAAATAATAAACAAAACACAGTTTAGAATCACAATGAAATTTTGGGTTCATTTGTTTTTAAGGGAAAACAAAAGTTAATGGCATAACTCTTGAAATATATTTGAAAATATATTCAAAAAATAATTCCTGAAGTTTGTGGGTCAAAAGAGAAGTCTTTCTAACAATAGCTAGTTGAAAACTCTCAAAAGGAAAAAGTAAATACTGTGTGTTTTCTGTAATAGATGTCAAGTGCCCAGCGTTTCGCTGAAGAACCGTATCTCCCTGCTAAATAAATCAGGCTAGGGACCATTCTTCCCTGCTGTTACAACAAAGTGCTTTGCATCCAAACTTCATATTGGTAGCAGTCTCTTGCTTGTTCCTGATGACTCCTGAACTGTGTCTGGGAACTGTTTGGAAGAGTGGTTTTTTGGCATAGTCCAAATCTGTGCTAAAAAGCAGGATAACAGATTAACAGTAAGTAATTACATGCCAGTATTCTGGCACTGTTTAATTAACTAGTAGAGATATAGCCAAACTGGCTACAACTGATTTACCAGCAGCTGACTCAGGGTTCAAGCTATTAACCAAGTTATCCAGCTATAAGACAGGCATATTAAAAACCATAGTAAACAGGCACTAAGATTCCCACAAAGTCTCACCGTAGAGCACCTTCTGTAGCAGCTAAGCAATCTTGCCTCTACTGAAGTCCAGTGTTTCTTTACATATATATGTTCCATAACAAAACACTGAATGAATTAATCTCATGTGCACTCCCATACTAAGTTGTTTTTTTGGTCCTAACACTGAATACAAAGCACCAAGCTTGAATGCAACAAGAAATGCAAAGATGCAGCTCCCGGTGTTACTGCTCAAACCCAGGCTACCAGCTCCCCCAGTGGAAAGTTCTCTGCATTGAACTGGAGTGAAGTTTTCATCTATACAAATGCCTGGATCATGATCTTACAGAGCCACAAAAATAACCAGAGCTCTCACTAACCCCAGAGGGCATTGATGCTGCATTACCATCCATTCCTTGTCAGACTTAACGTATTTATTATACAGAACATCTTTGGGAAAGGAGCAGGCATCATAGTGATTGGTGAACAAAAGAGGAAAAGAATAAACACAGTACAATGGATATCACTCATGCAGAGTAATTCATCTAACATACAGAAACAAGGGAAATATCCCCAATCAAAACTATCTGCTCCTTAAGCCTAAACATTCAATAACTTCCCAGCTTTGGAATGCATGTGCATCTCCTCCCTGGGTTTCCTGTGGTTTACATTATCATTTGCAAGGTATATTATGACAAGTTATTTACTTTGGGCCATAGCCCTGAGGCATTTGAGTGTCTTTCTTTTCAAAGAATGTCATAAATAAACATGAATAATCTGCATAAAGGGAGATGACTTTATCTTACAACAACTCAAAAGAGCGGGCTATGCTCCTCCACACAATTCCCTATATATATTTCCTTTTGTCTGATCATGAAGGCGGTAAGTTTTTGTGTGCCTCTTAAATTAATAAACAAACCTTTCTTGTTATACTGTACAGCACTGCATTCACTTTCAAACAACAAAATGTCCACTTAAGTCAAACAGTTTCTACCAACAAAAGCTACTATTTTACTGTCAACATTATTTTTCCTATGTTATGCTAACAGATGAATTATTGTGCAGCCAATAAACAAGCAATTCAGTTTAAAACCAGTAGCTCTGTCAAACAACTGTTCCTTAACACCACTCTCTGACATCCCCCAGCATTACCTCATGAGGCTAGAGACAGGGACAAGGAAGGCTTTTAGATTAAACAACAGAGACTCACCATAGCCTAGCTCCCAAAATAGCAGAGAGAAAGGCAAAGATAGTTAGACATGCTGATTGTATTGTTATAACTTAAATTGTATTCAGATGCGAACTCTGACGTGCCAAAAACTTTAAGAGCTGAGCATGAAAGATCAGAAAAGTGACATCTGGCATTGGATGCCCCTCCAGACATGACTAATACCATTGGTATTGTGTAGGCTTTGCCCTTCCTAATTTAATAGTCAAATGTAAAGATTAGGCCCCCATAGCTCCTACAGTATAACGAGAGACTGTTTTACTGTATGTCTCTATAAAATTCCCCACTATCCTTCTCCATGGATCTCCACAGATGGGCTGACTTTGAAGAGGCATGTATATCTTTCATATTGCTGTGGACAGTTCATCTCATTACTTCCAGCTGGTGGATTTACAACTGAACCATATGACTCCATCCTCTATTGGTGGGAAACAAGGGAAATTTGACCACTAAATATTGATTTTATGCAAGAGCAAGTTTTTACTGCACAGTATGTGACATAAACATGCAGCTAGACCCACACTTCATTCTTCATTTTCATTAAAGTTGGAGTTACAGCTGTAGATTTCCAGTGCCTTATTAACAGCACAGTCCAAATATGTTCAAGTCTTTGACTTTCATGAAGATCATAAAGCAGTCAATATTAAGAATTTAAAGCTTTCTCCTTCCCTGAAGTTAGTCTCCAAAGTCAGGACCCCAGATCTCATTTTTCTTTCTAACCAGGATGATTCTTTCTCTGTAAGTTTACATACTTGTTGCTGCCACACCTGACTGGCTAGTGGTATTTTTGACCTTTTCATATAGTAAGGTAGAATAATAACATGCATCCTTCCTAGACCTCTTTGCAGATATAGGCTTCAAAATATTTTGACGTGTATTTACCTACCCTTCACAGATGGAGAAACTGTGTCCTGCAAAACCAGCAGGTCTGTCCCAAGCCACAAAGCAAACTGACAGAAAGCTATCAGCAGGACAGCATCCTGTCATACATCCTACTCTCTGTCTGACCTAGCTGTACCAATATACATGAAGAAAACGTGTTTTTTGAAGCTGTTAACCATGATTTTGTTACACGTCAAGGCAAGTGATGGCAGCCCTGAGGAGATGACAGGGGTGACATGGATGACAACGCTGATGGGTCATGGAAATGATGGTCCACAAGAGAAACAACATGGAAAATTCTGCCATGAAACAACTAAACAAGGACAGAAATTCAGAAGAAAATGTAAAGTTTAGTGTGACATGTGATATGAGGAAGATTGTTCCTGTTTTAAAATCATTGTCATATTTATTTATTTATTTTTAAAATTTTAAATTATATAAATTGGATGCAGCTAGTCAGATGAGCTTGAGAACAAAATCAGAGTGAGTTGAAATACCATGATAACTCTCTGCAAACACTTACTCCACAGTAAGTGGGTGACAGCTTAAAAAAAGACCCCACTACACAAAGGCTGAAATTTTGTCATGCCATTTCTGTGGAGCAATACATCAACTCTGATGTATAAGGCACGTTGCATGAGTCTTGCTCACAGTGTGTTAACATTGACCTTTTTGTTCCTATAACAGAACAGTGCAATTACTCTTTCTAATATCTGCTGTAGGAACAGCTCACATTCACTTGGATAGGAATTAGCTCTGTATATGACTGTGAGCCACTAACTTTCATACCAAATCATTTAAAAATGATACCTGAAAACCTGTTAGCAAACCATAAAATGCATACACCAAGGACCCAAAACATTATCTATGCATCAGATAGAAACTCCATGTTACATCAGGCAGGCTTAACCTGAATATTACCAATACTGAAGAACAAGAAAAGAGAACAAACCTTACGATTCAGAGGTTTGCTTTGGTTTGGCTAAAGACCCAATATTTGAATGTTCAGTTGGGTTTCATCCAAACTGCCTGACCATCTTTGATCTTCAGAACTAGCCTCGAAGTCTTGCAAAAACAGGGTATTCTTGTGAAACTTCCAGTAATTTTGCTCTCTGGTCGGGCTTGAAATACTGTAAAAGTAGTCTTTTTTTTTTGTGGTATTTCACTGGGTTGTTAAACTCCAAGCACTGTGTCAGTGCTCAATGAATAATGCATAAGTATAGTCTTTCAACACTTCCCTTTCCAATCCTGATCAGACATGGGAAGTGAAGAAGAGTGAAAAACCAAAAGAAATGGTCAACTCAAGTCTCAAAATGTCTTTAACATTTGGGTTTTTGTGGTTTTGAAGCCAGAAAAAGAGGCCCCGTGGCTGCTGTGCAATAACACAGTCACCACCATCACTAGAGGAAAAGAGATGGGTTTACTGGCAATAGTCAGAAAAGAGGATGGTTCTTTACCACATGGGAGAGCCCTTCCAAAATCCATGCTAATAATGGGGTTGAAGATTTAATCTAGTGCTGTGGATGACAAAACATATCCCTTATCTTTGAGCATACAAAAGATCTCAAGCTTAGAAGTCGAGCAGAACTTTTAAGTCCTTTAGGTTCTTGATGTTTTCTCCTTTATATTCAATGCCTTCTATCATATTTTTAAAATCTTAGCACAAATCTCTGACCTCTTGTTAAAAAAAAAAAAAATAGGCAGCTGAGATGACACTTCTTCTGGTCCTTGTTAGTGAAAGGGGTAAGGGAAGGAGGTGTCTGTGTGACAGCTGGCCACCACAGCCAACATGATTTCTATAGAACAAAACATCCTAAGGTCTCAAACGACAGACAACAGATTTAGGGAGAGGGGTGTGCAAACTGCCCAGGGAAATATCAGCAAATTACATATAAACCACATGAGAATTGCTGCAGCTGTTATTAAAACTTAAAGACATGTGATGATTGCATAGAACAAGGTAGTATTTCTTTAATTTGGAAGTTAGACACTTTTAATATTATAGATCTTTATCCTAGGATCTAAGCAACAAATTTGTCCATTTTTCTTTTGGAACAAAAAATACTGAGCCTAATACTGACTTTTTCTCTCATACTACCTCAAATCAAAATGAAACATGTAAAAAACTTAATTTGTGTACTTACCTTTCAAGTTACATTTATTTGTTTTTCTGTCTGCTGAAAGAAATCTCCATCCAATGAAAAAGAAAAGCATGTGGTTTTAAATAGGTCAAGCCATGAATGAGTCAATTCTACTAAATTTTATGATACATTCTAATTAATGTAATAGAATATACAGAAGATATAAATTTATACATATATTATGGAAAATAATAAACCACTTCATAGTTATGGCTAACATATGCAGAGATACACACACACATGCACCCACTCTCACACATGCAGGTAAATATTACACGTATTCTGTAGGTTATTTCTATATATTTGCATTGCACTGAAATGCATCATGTTATAAATTTTTCTTATACATGGAGGGTAAAATGAAGATAAATTTTCAGAAAAATGGCTGTTTCATTTTCCTTTTATGAGGGAAAAATTTTGACAAGCTGACTTCTACAGTAACAGGGTCTATGTTAGTGAGCATTATATATTTTATATACTCATATCTTGACTGCCTAGCTTGTGTTTTCTGATGCAGCATGCTTGTAGTTGTAGTTGCATATTGACATGAATCAACACCCCAGAATAAGGTTTGGTGATTAAAACTGTAGCATAGTAGACTGTCTTCTACCATGTGAACACAAAATATTCATTAAGTTTAAATTTTTCACACACAACAAAAGAAAAGCTTCTGTTCCAAATGCTCTGTAGAAATGGGCTTCACCTTTCAACATAGTGATCATTAAAAAAAATGTGTCAATGGTTTAGTAGTTTAAGTCCTATGGTCTTTTGGAAACAAAGGATGTGATTAGATGAACTCCAAGGAATCTATTTGCAGGAGTTTAAAATATCCTCACCTTGTCACTTCACCTGTCACCTTGAATTATCTATTCCACAAGAAAATATGCTGTTCTCTAGCCTGTTTATCACAGTGTTCCTTCTCTCAGCCTAAACCCTCTGCCATTACAAACTTCAGGTACTAGAGTTTGCACTGTGACAGGCACATGGTGCTTTCTTGCCTTACACTGCTGCCTCTGCTGCCAGGGCTTTGAACTCAGGCAGGAGGGCAGCAGACAGCAGGAGACAGTCACACCCTGAGCTCCTTTCAGCACAATATTTGAAGTATATCTGACGATGCCATTAGGCTTCTCCATTACATTTTGTGATTATGAAATAACATCCACTTTGTATCACCTTATTTCTATGTAAAAGAGGTTATTATTTTTCATTGGGAAATCATTCTGCACTTTGGAGAGCCCATGTTGCCCACCTCCGTATCCTTCATCCCCTTTGGTATGGAGGATCAGGGTTCTATGCACTGTTTCAGAGAAGGTTACACCATGGTCTTCATCATAGAGTGGAAGAATGAAGTTGAATTCTTTGTTCTCCATGAATGAGCACTTAGCTAATATTTTTCTTTCTCTCAAGATCTCATTCCTGAATGGGAAGAGTCAACTCAAAGATTATCATTTTTAAATAAAGTGAGTGTTGTTATTTTCCCATGTATGTCACTTTATGAATACATGTTCTGAATTCTTTGCTGCCATTTATTTCTTCATCTCTGAGTACTGTGTGATCCTCTTTAGTTTGTTAAAGACAGCCTTGCTACATAAAAAAACCTGAGCATCACCAGCAAACTTTGTCACCTTGCTGTTCATCTCTTCACTGAATTGCCCCTGAAATCCATGCTTGGGCTCATGCTTCTCCTGCTCAGGCCCAAGCACATATTATTGTGCCATTCTATGCCTAAACTACTTTGGTATGAAAAGTGACCTTTTATTCCTATCCATTGTTTTCTCACATTTAAGCAGGTTTTAAACTGTGTGAAGACCTTCCTTTTTATCCTATGGTAGCTACGTTTCCTTAGAAGCTTCTGGTGTAAGACGTTACAATTGAAGTCTGTGTCCTGGTTTCACTGGGACAGAATCACGGGTGTGCTGTGGTCTGGAGGCCATTAGCAGTTTGGAGTCAGCCAGAGCAGATGACCAGAGCTGGCTCCCAGGTGTATCCCAGTATAAAGGGGGAGGTCTGCTGAGGATGAGGAGGGTCTCTTGATGTGTTTTTACGACTCTGCTACTCTTCCTGCTCCTGAGGATGCCTTCCTGTTTATTGTGACCACTGTACACTTGTTGGGCTGAGTATAACTTTGCTTTATAGTGCCTTTGGTATTAGTTTGGCTGTTTCATTAAATCTGGTCTCTTTTCAACCCCTGAATTTCCTCCTGTTTTCCTGATCCCTCTTCTCTGTTGCAAGGAGTCATCAGGTGACAGAGCCACTGCTATAGCTTAGCCCCAGATATGGGCTGAAAATAGACATGCCAATTAAATAACCCCCTCTAGAAAAATAAATGTATTTAAAAGTGTTAACCAAATCAAATACAACTTATAAAACCCCTTATTTTGAATTCTATCTTACTGGCTAATAGCAAAATCATAGTGCCCTACACCAGTCATTTAGATCACATTAACATGTAAAGTCCATGAACATCCATTTTTTTTTCACCCAGTGTAGAGAAAACCCTTTTTTTTTGGACATGCCATTCTAGAATACCACTCACAGCAACCTCACCATCAACTTGGGCTGTGTCCCATGAGCTGGTGTGTGTTCATCCTGATTACCTATACTTCTGTCATTTCCCAGTGAGCGACACCTTTCTGGTGCAGAGTTTTGTAATTGCCAGATGGACTAGTGAGTGGTGCAGGCTTGTCTTTTGCATCATCAGGTGATTATATAATAGGAAACAAAGGAAGTTATTTTAGTTTATTATTTCTTCACTTGCCAACATGACTTTGGTACAACTAATAAAACAAGGAATATTTCTCCATGTTCATTACTACAAACTAAAAAATTTAAAAACACTTTTTAATGTAAAATGAAAAAGTTGTTATTCCGTGGACAAGCTGGCATATACCAACTTGTCTTCCTGCTTCTGGTTTTAATAGAAAAGGAAAGGGATATATTAGTTTCATAATAACTTGGTTACCTTATGGGCCTAGTCTTTGCTCCAATTCATGTAGTAACTGCCCTGTAAATGGTTGTAGTGTTTATTTCTCCAGCTGCAGTTAAGTTCTGGTGACTAACATTAGTCGTCATGCCAAATCAAGCTACTAATGAAAATCCATTACTGAGAAATCATAAAAGCTGTGAAATAGCCCGAAAATGCAAACATCATTAAAATTATGCTACTCTAAGGAGCATCTTACCCGGGTATTTTAAACACTTCTATCAGATTCCCCCTCCAAAAAAAAATCTCAATCGAAACAAAAAAAAAGCATGAATTCTTTCACACCAGAAACTTCTATTTTTCTAATTGGCTTTACTAAGCATCTAATCACTCAGCGTCAGTGAGATTTCATATGTCTTAGCTATAACTCTCTTCCTGAGACCTCAACAACCTATGAATTTCCACATTTTACAGCAGATTCAATTTCTGTGACTAAAGGCAAAGTGGCTCACAAGTTTTATGTTGCATTATTTCAGTTTCCAAGCAATTGTGATTAACTTGCTGTGATACAGAATTCATTTTTTTTGTAACTTTGCCCTCTGTAGGATAAAACCAGTGGTCTACACTGCTGAGCCATAACCCAACTATTCCTTCTAGTTGTCATTTCACATTCAGAAGTACCAAAGACCACAAGTTTCTACCTAAAAACTTGAGGTTCTCATAGCTGTAAAGTCCCACACTATTTAAATACCTTGTGTGTTATCCAAAACAATGTACAATGGCTGACTTTGCCTTCCTGCAAGGTGCATGCTTAGAAGCTTCTCAGGAAATGTTCATGTTTCGACTGCAACCTTGAAAAGATATATTGGATCTGCTACTTTGGGTGGTGGAGAACATTTTATCACCTTCATATCAAGCTTACAAATGCTTTTGTTCTTTCTCCGTGGTTGGAAACACAACGTGTTGATGTCCAGCAGGCCACTTGGCCACAGATCCCTCACTATTGACAAAGACAAAATAGGTCTAGTCCTTTCACTGCGACAATTATGATCTGATGAAAGAATTATACAGCTTTTCACATGAACTGGGACAGCATTATTTTTAAAAAGGACCTTCAAAGATATTATAGAGGCCTTCAAACCCTCCATAGACCACTGGCAATCCACAGAGAGTCAGCTGTTATTCTCATTTCCAACTAAGAGAAACAAAACAGATGGGAGGAGATGAAGAACAAAAGCAGAAAATACAAGTGTTTTGTTTTTCAGAAAGGGAAAAACATTTATCACACTCAATAGAGTACAAATGGATAAATACTTTCCTAGTATTAATTTTCTGTGTAAGCTACCACTGTCTTTGCCAAAGGGGTATTATGTGAGTGTGAGTAACAGAGGAGGCAGCCCATACAGTCCTGAAGGAGAGGGAACCTGGTACTGGATACCAGTTCTTTTAGAGAGGGATCATCCACATTAACAAATGTTTTAGCACCCCTCCCAATGGAATTTGAGGAGAATTTTTAATAACAGTAATTTTCCAGACAAAATCTTAGTCGATTACTATGTTTAGTTTGAGGTAATGAAAATTTAATTTCCTTACATTCTTCTGTGCCAAATTTTCCTCCCTCACTACTGAGAAAAAAAATAAAAATATATAATTCTTATGTAAAAGCTTTCTATCTCTTTAGCCATGAGAGTTGTAAAGACCAAACATTAAATAGCAAATGCTATTTAGCAATGGGGAAACCAGTCTAAACAAGTTAAAGGAATCTTTTTGCAGTCTCTGACAGAGTGATCAATGGTGAGGATGTGGCATATAAAACTATTTGTTAAAAAATGCAGCTTGCTGGGATTTTGTGTGGGATAGCACATAAGCTGCAAATATCAAGTGTAACCTCTTTTCTTAGGCTACAGGGCACACGTCCCACTGGGACGTCTGTGTTCAGCTGCCAACCACTCAGACTTTCATATTATAATGCTAGCCTGTATATAAGGCATACTCCATTTAGGAGGCTCTAACATTCTCCAGTTTGTTCCAATTGCGCTCTTACTAGTTGTACAAAGCCACTGGGGCACAAACCAAAGAGAAAAACACAGATCCTGCAGAGTATAAAAACTAATGCTTTCTGTCCTGACTTGCAAAAAACACCGAGAGCTATGAATGACTTTGTTTCCATAAGTGTCTGTGTTTGGACATTCAGAAGCCGTAGTAACTTGCATCATAAGAGTCTTCTGAACATCAGCTGAGACTTTTTTTCTCCAAGCTTCACAAGATAAAATTCTGATTTGATTTTACAAGAGTTGTCACTTTTGGTGGCCTATGAAACTTTCAATGTCAAGGGTTTTAAGACTATGGGGGTTTATGGTGGGTAGGGTATTTGTTGGGTTTTTTGTTCGTTATTTTTGTTGTTGTATTTGGTTGGTTTGGGTTGTTTTTTTTTTATATATTTTTTTTAATTATTTTATTTTATTTTATCTTGGAAACAGAAGTGAAGTGCATATATGGACACTCCAGATGTGAGATGCTGCTTCTGGACTCTAGGGTCTCTTGTTCTGGAGCCCAGATGGTTCATGGGTACATCTACAGTGTAAAGAAGCATGAAATCCTTGACTCTGGTGGCTTGGAATCTCCAGCAGCTCACTAGAACTGCATCTGCTCTAGTGAATTAAATAGTGCCAGGAATTATTCCTGGGCATTGAAACTTGATTGTCCACAAACCAGCAGAACAATCCCAGGAATGTTTTTGCCAGAGACAGCTGCCATTTTCATAAACAACCCTAGTGATTGTCTGAAAACTATCATGACCTACATATTGTTCCCAACAGGTAAACTGGAGGTAGTTATCCTGCAAAGGAGAGTAAGAGACCTTCACAATATGGATATGGGATCTCCCATGCCAGCTGGCTTGATACCAGAAGATGGCCCAAAGAATACTTAATTTACCAGAACAGACTTAGCCAGGGAAACCACTGTTACTGCTCTGCTAGAATCCTGTCTATGGTTCAATTACAATTTCTCAAACCTGCGATGGTTTTGCAAGAGATTCCAGCTTCAGTAAATCAGTATTTTCTCACCAAACTATTTAATCAAAAGGTTTCCAAACTGTTTTAGCCATCTGTATTATCTTATAACAGCCCAGGAAGAGCCTTGAATCATTTAACTCCAAGAACTCATGTGCAGGTTATAGAATCATAGAATGGTGGGGGTTGGAAGGGACGTCTGGAGATCATCAAGTCCAACCCCCCTGCCAGAGCAGGATCACCTAGGAACAGATCCAGGCAGGTCTTGAAAGTCTCTAGAGAAGGAGACTCCACAACCTCTCTGGGCAGCCTGTTCCAGGCTCTGTCACTCTCAACAGTGAAGAAGTTTTTCCTCATGTCGAGGTGGAACTTCCTTGCTACCATCACCTCTCGTCCTACCACAGGGCACCACTGAAAAGAGACTGGCTCCTACTTGACACCCACCCTTTGCATATTTGTAAACATCTTATTAGATCCCAGATGTGGCTATAGAAAGCAGATAGTGAAAGTCAGAGGTAAAATGAGTACTTCTCCCCTCAATTCAGTTAATACTCAGCCACTTAATCTTGTTATAAACATTTTCCTTTTAAAAATCTCTATTTTCTCTCAGTAACTGGAACGTGAGCAAACTTCTTTCAGGCATAAATAGGTGAAAACAGATGGAATATCTTCAGCACTATTTGGTGAAGGAGCATTTCTAGGGGTCTCATAATCCTCTGCTTTGACTCCCTTTATTACGTCAACTTCCTTCTAGCATTGTTATGGTTATGATAGAGCCTGAGCACAACGGTCAGTAACCAATTCAGGTAACCAAGTTCACACAGGTTCACAATTTCCTATTCAGTTGGAATGTCCTTTGGTCAGCATATATAGGCATAATATCCTCTGCCATTGCAATGGTAACTTCTGATCAGCTCTTTCCTGTATTTCTTCCAGAATATAGTCTCTCCTTCTTTGTCCCTTATAAGACATTCCATTCAAGTCTATAAACATGTCTGGTGTTCAAATGAACTGACTTTCAATGACAAATAAAGGTCTCTGCTTTTACAGTACCACTAATTTTTGTCCTATAAGGTAATATCACTTGAATAAACTCATTAGAGTCTTACCTGAAGTAGGATGGTGTCTGCTAGAGTCATTTTTACAGAAACAGTTATCAGCCTTATTAGCAGCACTATCTACAGAATATGCACAGGATATTACAGTATTCGACACAGTAACCAGTATTCAACTGCTTCTCATCTTTAAAGGAAACAGCAAATTACAGGTTTCATTTGTGGTAACATATGGCCTCGCTCAGTTCAGTCTGTGTTTGTGCTTAAAAAGAAACTACACTGAAGTAATACAGGTTTCACACATTTTGAGGAGAGGATTCTGAAAGGATACGGGAAGTCACTCACTGGTTAATGGAACAGGTACTATCATCTTTAGTCAGGATGAAGGATTCTGAACCTGAACAAAACTGAAGAGGAAAAAAGCTGTGTGGAGTTCCACTGCAAATGTCCTATAAGTGTTACGTGCTTTTGTTTTTCCTCAGTGACAGCTAACCTTGAGAGCAAACCAACTAATCTTGGATAGGATAGGACTATTTGCAAGAAGAAAGGTTGAAATCAAACTTTTCAATCACAGCTATGAAGGGTAAACCCTTCCTTCAGGCAGTAAAGTTTCTGCAGTTGCTTTCTTCATCTATTTGCCAACTCAGACACAACCTTTTCTAAAGTCTAACTTATTTGTGGTCTGTAAATGTCGCTTCAATAGATGCATTCTGCAAATGTCCTGACTTTACTACGTGTATTCTCCCATCAACCTTTCTCTGGTTTTCTGACATCTATAAATCAATTTTTTCTTTTGTAATACCACTGATATAGTGTGGGTCATGAAACACTGAAGCCTGACTGTTCAATAGTAATTTACCACTTGCTTCTGGCAACCTGGATTTCCTGGCACAAAACACCCTGTCAGCACTGAATAAACCATCACTGACTGCCGTCTTCGAAGGATTAATATCATAGACAGTCATTAAACAAGCACTTTATGGGCATCCTGCAATTACTGAAGTTTCCACTGCTATAAAACCTTTAGCACCCCAAGTACCTGCCACTGAGGCTCCAAAGCTGCCTGTCCAAAATGCAATTTTTGTCTTTGCTTTGTTTTTTTGGCATTAACCCAGTAAGTACTGTAGCAACTTCCCTGCTATTCAGTAGTTCTGTAGGGTAATAACATTTCCAAACATATTTTTATATCAGTAAAAACTACACAACAAAGACATCAAAAACCAGTAGAAGGCTATTTTTGCTTATATAGCTTCTTTTACGTTTTGGTTTTGGTTTGGTTTGGGGTTTTTTGGGGGGGGATTGGAGGTGTTTGGGGTTTTGTTTGTTTGTTTGTTTGTTTGCAGGAGGGACAGAACAATCTCTACATTCAAAAACGAGAATATGAAGAGATATTATAAAGGCCCAGCATAGCTTTAGTGGAGTGGGACATAATAAAAAATGTAAAGGGAATTCTGAGGAAGTGCTGAAAGGAGGGTTGGTGCCATAAGAAAGCAGATGGTGTCTGAGTTGTTTGCCTTGCCCTCCATCAGAGAAGCAGAGCTTTCTACATTTCAACATGTAAATAAGCAGATCTCCACCAAAATAATTTATTCATATTATCTTTTTGTTCTCTAACTAGAAGACTCTAGAAGATTTAGCATTCTTTGAGCGCTGTTTGAAACAGAAGGGTGTTATACAGAGCCCCTGTGTCAAACTTACAGCTTTATAACGAGTTCTCTTGTCATGACCACAGCATCACTCATAGTCAAAGGGAGGGCATGATCTGTGATTAGAATTTCATAAGCTATCATTTAGTCTTCCCTGTTTCCTCCCTTCATCATGGTACCTAAAGGTGGGCCGTACAAATGACTTCCTTTGTCAGACCATCTTTGGACTATAATATATCACACAGTGTGAAGTACAACAACTTCATTCTTTCAGGCTTTCCTCATCCCATTCATGTGGCTCATTTTATAAGGGTTCGGCTGCATCGACAGTCTGTGCAGCTGGAATGTAAACAAGGAAGGCTTGGCGGGCAAGGCAGATGTAGGTGAAGAAGCAAGCTCCAGAGATTGTGCTGGGTAATATGGAACAGGCCTGATATGATTTTAATTAGAGCACATGCCACAGGATCATTTAGTCACAAAAAATATTCAAGGACTTGTGGGTTAGAAACCTCTGTTTGGAGGAAACTTCTCTGCCCTAGGCTGCTTCAAGATGTCACTACATTAGCTAGATTTAAATATGTGTGGCTTATTCCAGATTCAGTGCCCTCAAGTCTTTCTGGCATGATAGTCACTTTCTACTCAACTCCTGTCACTAATCAACATGGAAACTGCTGCAGAGAAGGGCTTGGAGGATATTTAGGCAGAACAGATTAAATAAAGTGGAATCAGAGGAGCCTGGTTTTGAGTTCAATCTCTTTTGCTACCTCTCTCTGAAGGGGGAGGGGAATAATAATATCAGGCTTGTCTGTGGCAAGCTATGGGATGACACACCAGGGTTAGTGGGATGGGGAGCTAGTAAGGGCCTTCAACCTGTTGCCCTGAGGCATGCTGGGGACACAGCAGCATAGCCAAAGTCTCATGGAGATGATCCAGGGGCTCCTGAGGTAGAAGGAGCCAACAGGCTAACATCAGGAAAACACTTGAAGGGAATTAAGGGGTGTTTCTCTAACTGCCCAGCTGATGTGCCTCTACACAAACACACAGAGAGGAGTCAGAATACAGGAGAGAAAGAACTCTGTGGAGCCCAAGGTCAGCAAAGAAGGAGGAGGCGGTGCACCAGGCACCAGAGCAGAAATTCCTCTGCAACCCGTGGTGAAGACCATGTGATGCAGTCTGTCCCCTGCAGCCCGTGTTGGTTAACGGTGGAGCAGATATCCACCTGCAGTCATGGAGGACCCCATGCTAGAGCAGGTGGATGCAGGTCTGTGACACTGTTGGAAACCCACACTGGAGCAAGCTCCTGGCAGAACCTGTGGACCTATGGAAAGAAGAGACGATGCTGGAGCAGGTTTGCTGGCAGGACTTGTGATTGTGTGGGGAGCCCACGCTGGAGCAGTCTGTTCCTGAAGGAATACAGTACCTGGAAGGAAACCACACTGAAGGAGTTTGTGAAGAACAGTAGCCCATGGGAAGGACTCGTATTGAAGAAGTTATGGAGGGCCATCTCCAGTGGGAGAGACCCCCAGTGGAGCAGATGAAGGGTGTGAGGAGTCCTCCCACTGAGGAGGAAGGAGTGGCAGAAACAACATGTAATGAACTGACTTTAACCCCCATTCCATGTTGCCCCAGTGTTTCAGTCAGAGAAAACTGGGGGTAAAGTTAAGCCCAGGAAGAAGGGAAGAGTGTGTGTGTAGGGGGGGTGTTTAAGATCTGGTTTTATTTCTCATTACCCTACTCTGATTGGTAACAAATTAAATTAATTCCCCCAAGCCGAATCTGTTTTGCCTGTGGCAGTAATTTGTGAGTGATCTCTCCCAGTCCTTATCTTGACCCATGAGCCTTTCATTATATTTTCACTCCCCTGTCCAGCTAAGGAGTGATAGAGCAGCTTTGGTGGGCACCTGGCATCCAGCCAGGGTCAACCCACCACACTCATGAGGGTGGGATACATACCTGCTATGACTCTATGCATAAGAAGGAGTAGCATATGAAAATAATAACAGTGAAGTAAAAAAATGCAGCCATCAAATATTCTGTTGTTAAATGATAGATGTCTGTGGTGCAATGTCTTCTTTAGCTCTGGTCTAAGTGTTACAGCATTGCTCTTCGGAAAAAAAAAAGGAACTGGAAGAAACTGAAAAAGTGACACATGCCACTTGCCTCACTGAATGTTATTTTAATACTAATGTGGAAATTCTGCTTTGTGCACAAACACTTTTCTTTAGGGTAGATAAAAAAAATGCTCGAAGAATTCTGTATCTATTTCACTGGTGATGACAAGTATGTTAATTGCTTGCAGATAACATCTGCTCTAGTGAAATCAAGATGCAGACTCTTGCTGGACTGCTAGTGCTACACTTTGCACTTTGTCTAGGAGGTCTGCTGCTCTTTGCTAAAGTTTGAAGGGAGCTGAAGTGCCTTTGAATTTTTTGAGAATCTTCCAGTAACTGAAACCAAATCTGCCAGGAGTCCTGGGTCATCGCAATGTCTCTCTTTGAGCACAGGACTTACCTTTGAAGCTCAGAGACTTTCACTGACCATGACGCCGAAGTGTGCTCTGGCTGAAACAAGTTCATGGTGATTTGCCAACTGCCCTGCATGAGAGAGCCTCTGATTTCTTTCTGTTTACAGTAGAAGGTGAAGGGCCTCTCCTGCTAGAAAAGCATGAGCCTGGTAAATATAATGTCAGATCTAAGAAGCCCTTATCCTCTACAGAACAGATTTGCAATTTTACAGTGTGCGCATCCAGACCCTGCCATGAAGTTACTTACCAGATGTGCCTATTGAGTCTGTCAATCACAGTGTTGAAGAAGCAACTCCAGACTGCTACCATTCCCCACTTCCAAACGTGCCTTTGTATATGTGTTCTTTAGTAAACTTGTAACTTCACTAAAATACTTGAATCCAATTAACTCTCCAACATGAGGATAATTTCCTGGCAATCTGTTATTGCAATAGCATTTATGAGGGAGCAAGGGACAAACAACTCCCACTCATCCTTAAGAGTAGACCATTATTAAAATCCTAAGGACACAATGAATAGCAAGTAGAGGTCAATATGCAATTGCACACTTAATAGAGCTTGTTTTTTGCTTTTTGGGTTCCCACCGGGAATAAAGTTCAACCATATACTGAGGGCTGTTGCCAAAATTTGTGCTGTCTTGGGGGAAAAAAAAAAGAAGGCATTTTTTTGTTTTTATTGAATTGCTTTCCAAGTTCTTCGGTGGGGATAATCAAATGCACAGATATAGGATGGGAAAAAACCTACAAAGCAGCAGAGTTGCATAACAGGAGCTTATTGTATAGTGGATTGTATATAAGATCTACTGTCTAACTATGCAGATAAATCTATATTGGATTTATCACAGATCATTAAGTGAACATAAGGTAATGATCTTTTCCTATTGTGGCAAAGGGAAATTCTGCTACTAAGCTGTAAAATAATCCCTATAAAACACAGGCTTTGATTCTTCTGCTTTGTGCAATGCTCACAAGGCTGCAGTGGAAGTGAAACCCACTTATCTCGTGGAATCTAATTAAAGAAAGCTGGGGATTGACTAGACAGAGAGACCTAGACTGAGAACAGCAGCAAGAATTATCAGAGGCTTTTAAGTACACCAAAATATTGAAGGAACTGGAGGAGAAGCAACTGGGCGAAACACAATGAGTCAAGTACATGTAGAACAGCTATGAAGAGAGGTAGTACACTGTTCTTCATGTTCAGTAAGGATTAGACAAGGGGTTGCAAGCTAAACCCATAGCTAGGGGGATTTCAGTCCAAAACCAGAGAAAACTTTCTAATAGGAACAACTGTGAAGCCCTGGAACGAATTGCTGTGAAAGACTGTGAAATCTTTATCACTGTTTTGAAGAAGAGGCTGACCCTGCTCTTTCTGATGATGCAGCTGCTCCTGTAATCGGTTAAAGAGATGGATTTGAAAGGTTCTCAAAGGTAATGGCAAGCTTTTAAAGTATAACTCGACAAAACAAGAGCCACCTAAGGGAAATGGTCTTTCTTTTTTATAAGGTATTCCCCAAAATTCTAACCATTAAAGGAAGCTGAGCAGTATGGTCTCCTCTCATTAAATCACTGTAGCAATGGCAACATCATTTCTCTTTTTAACTTTGTGCCAGCCCAGGTCTTGAGCTAGTTCTGGCGTTACATTTTCCTCAAAACAAGCACATCAAGGAGATTTTTAAACTCTAAACTAGATTTTATTTGACTACCTACTGAAACAAAGTCTCTTTTTGAACAGTAAAATTTTCAATCTGCTGGGAATGACAAAATAAAAAGAAAACAAATCTCTCCTTGTCCCATTGCCTACTGTGCCATTGCATTGAGGGGTGAATCCTTTCCCCCAGTATTGTCTCAGCTCAGGAATGTTTAGCAGCTTCCTGGGATGCAATAAATTACACACATTCCCTCTGTGTCCCTAAATAAGTCAACCTCCTTCCCTTACAGCTGAGTCAAGGCTGTACATCTGCCCGCTGCTCCTCTGAGAATTAGCAGAGCGCCCACTCATGCTGCTGACTTTCAGCCACTCCTGCGCTCCTCACTCTAGCCCTGCACACCCAGCCTTCTTTCCAGGCATGGCTCAGGTTAGTTTGTCTCCAGGGAGGGCTGTTGTCCCACCTCCCAGGGCTCCCATCTGAACCCCAACAGTCACCACAAGAAACAGGGAACAGGCATCTTTCCTCCCTGCTGTCAGGTGTAGCCCTTTCAAGGAGCACAGTACCTTGTAGTAATGAAGTTTTTTTCTGACATGACATTTACTGCGTTTACAATGCAGTAAATGAATGAAACAACTCCGATTCGTCACAGCAAGATAAGCCTTTTGGCATCACATCCACTCTCAACAACAAAAGGCTTTCTGCTATACTTTACCCTTTGCTTTGTTTTCACACTATTTTTCTTTTGTTTGTTCTCTAAAGGAAAGCTGGAAAGTTTCCCTGCACTGGTCTGCACTCAGAAAGGACAGAGATGATGTTTCACAATAATCCCAAATTTGTCAAATATTGCAGAACAAGCATTGTGGAGAGGTGGGACAACAGCTGAGTCGGTATTTTGGTCCAGTGAGAAACTTTGCATTACAAAAGTCATGTGATATGACAACATTCTCATAAATGCAGAAACCCTCCACTTCTGCTTTGTAAGCACTATTTAAATGAACAAAGACCTCGGGTCTGAAGAGTATAGAACATCTCAGATACAGCTGGAAATCAAAAAGAAAAACAAAACAAAAGAAATTAAGAGTCAAAGTAAAATAAAATGAAGGTCAGTAGATTAATCAGAGAGAGATTTCAGAGCTGGTTATACAGTTTAACAGACAGGCAACAAGGTTTGTCAGCACAGGTAACAGAATTATACAAAACAGTGTTTGTTTGGTGTATTTTCTTTGCATTTTTTTTGTGGGTTGTTTTTTGTGGGTTTTTTTTGTGTGTGGGTGTTTCTTTTCGTTGTTGTTTTTTGTTTGTTTGTTTGTTTTGGTTTTGCCTTTGTTTCGTTTTCTTTTTTTTTTTTTTTCCTAGAAAGGGGCAGTATCATTCATTTCTTGCAGCTCTGGAATTTCTTACCTAATTTTGGTACAACACATATTTCATACTTAACTCTGGAAGAGCTTAATAACATCAACATTTCCAGTCTTTACACAGAGGAATGAAGGGTTAAATTCTATTTCATTCATTATAATGCAGTACAGTTTCATATTATTTCATATATTTTAAAATAGTTTCCTAAAATGAATGCCTAAAATTAGGCTTTTCAGTTTATAGAAAGGAATCTGCTCAGTTTTGCAGAACTGCTTATTACCCAGCAATACTTACCAAGGACATTCAGCATCTGTTGGAAGCAGAAAATTTACTTGCCTACAATTCTGGCCATGTAGAGCCTAAATTAAGGCTCTCAAAATCTTGTAAGAGATGTTGTAGGTTCGTTGTTTACCAAAAATATCTTTCTAGTGTTTTTTTCCCTTCAAATCCATATGAATGCAAGTAGCTGCAATCAGATGTAGAAACTACTTTCTCCAATACAGAGTTTCAATTTCTGGAGTTTCACCCAACTTTTTATTCTTCAGGTTAAAATAAACATATTCTTGTTGAAGCTTTTAGTACCCTGACTCCTTCTCTTCCTCCACAGCTTTTAAAAATCTGAAGGGTTCTGTAACCTGATAGATTTGCCTATATACAGAAAGGCTACTGTCATCTACTCCCCAGCGCTGGAAAAGTTGGAATGTAAAAAAAATATTTCTATTTTTGTATATTTGTGTAACCATATGGGCCTCCTAATGTTTTTTTTTTTATAGTGAATGTTTACATTATATTGAAACAGAGAGACACAATTATATATTTGACATCTGTGTTATTTTAAATTGATACTCACACATATATGCCTTGATGCCAATGTAGCCATTACCAATGTCAAAAGCAAGAGGGAAAAACTGTCAGGTTGCAAACAATCCATAAAAAGGCAATATATTTTGTAAAGTTATACTGAAAAAGAACATGCTGTTTTTCATTGAAACATTGTAAATCCCCAAATCATTCAGTCACTATCAATTATGTCCTTCCAGTTACTTCTTTGTGACAGTCTTGTAAAATTGGTAGAGCTGCCTTCTTTTATTCTGTTTAGTTTGGGGGCAGGGGCATTGTTGTTGGTCTTTTTTTTTTTTTCCCTTCTCTCCGTATCCTACTTAGATATTGTAGAGAGCTTTCACATATACAGTTTACTGACTATCATGATCTTAGTCTCTTAATCTGGAAACAACTAAGCCTGTGTATCAGCAGCACCAATAAATGAAAGAGTATCCATATCTGTGGAGCCCTCCATTTAGAGAAGATCCATAATACATTCTACTATAAGATTAATTGGTCTAATGAGTCAGCAGAAACTGTTCATTTCTGAGTCTGCCTTGCTCTAATAATTTACCCAGAGAAATAACCTTTGAAGGATTTCTTAGCAGTCCTTTTGCCAATGTTATCTGTTCACAGACAACTGAAACTCCAAACTAACTGAAACTCCAAACTAAAGAGCTGGGCAAATTACACTTGTTAAAGGAGCCAGGGAAGTTAATGTCAAAAGTAGGAAGTTGGCGGGGGGGAGGGAGGAAGAAGGGGAATGAGGAGCAAACATTCTTTTGGATAAAACTCCTGCTGACTTAGGTTCATAAACTGACCCTTGTGGTATCTTTTTAGAAGGCTTACAGCAAGACTTGCCTAGAAGGTCATTTACATATTTGTCAGGTGTGGAGGCAGAAATCTAAAAGTTTTAGTGAGAAATAAAAATATATCAAAGTTATGGAGCCTTCACAGAGGTTCCAGTGTGAACCCACCTTGTGACAGAGGGTGAAAGCTCTTCTGTTTTAAAGCTCTGGGATTTAAGAAAGCTCAAGTCTACACTTTGAAGAACCATTTGAAAGGTGGTGAATGCACTAGAATTATATTTCCTCCTTCTTGATTGCCTGACAATGTGCCTCTTATTTAAGGAAAATTTCATATTTTCATTTTCAGTTATTCACTGATAAACTGCTTTAGAGATTTTGATGAAACAATTTGATAATTCTGCAAGCCACATAAAGAAAAGAAAAATGCACTATTCCCAGCTCATTTATCCTTTCAGCCATTCCCTCTTAACAGAAAGAATAGCCCTGTCAGCTTGCTTCAGAAGGAAAGACTCGAGGTTTATTTTAGGTGGTACAAAAGTTTAGATCAGATTACAAGAAAGGAGAGTATTGTGGAGCAGAGGAAATTTGGTCTATCTGAAAAATTGGAAGACTGAAAAGGACACACTGGAAAGAAAACAGGGAAACTTGTGTCCTATAGCTGGTGTGAGGAAGAGCAAAGCTGTCCCACTAACTGTACCTCAACTGTTTTACTGTTGATATCCAGTCACCCTCATGAGAAAGTCTTGACTTGGAAGATTTGGTGTTTCTGCAGAGATTCAGAAAGGGAAAAACATAAATGGAAATGCTTCTGTCTTGCCCCAAAACAGTAGCCCACTCAGGAAAGATTTGGGGAGTAAGTAGAGAGATAAAAAAGGACAACAAAGGGAACTGATTCAGGGATCTTGGAACTCTGAAAATAAAACAAGAATTGTCATGGTTAAAATAATTAACTAAGTGAGAATGTTGAGGATGTCTTTAAGTAAAACTTGGATTTATGACCACAAAACTTTTTTTTTTCCACAAAAATGTGAGTATCACAATGGAACTTGCTGCTGAAAAATAGGAGGCAATGTCTGGTCACAAGCTGGTTACAATTTATAACAAAAGAATTAATTCAAGATTAGATAAAGAACTATATGGACTAATAGGCATACATGCCTGCAAGGGAGCTCCAGGAAAGTCCCATATAGAGTCATACAGTTATCACTTCCTACCATGACCATTACAAACCTCCATCTAGTTTACCTGAAATTGCTTCTTTGTTTCAACCCCACTATTTTTACTAGATGGTTCCTCCAAAACTGTGATTGTCACGCTTTAAAATATACTTTTTTTCTTGCTCAGTTTATATCCCATTTGTTCTTGGGCTCATACTTTGACGATAAGCCTGGACCTAATTCTTTGTTTGCTTCTTAAAACATAACCAAAGACTTTCATTAATGATAAGAACTGAGGGAAACAGAGTTTCAGAGTTGGGTCAGAAAGCTACACCTCCCCCAGTGCCTAGATCCTGGTAAATGGCACCCATGTGATACATTGCTGTGGTCTTCTCATACATCTTTAACCTCTCTTCAGACCTGCTCCTCAATCCATCTCATCCACAAGCAGAAATTTACTGTTTGTGTAACCAGTATGAGGAAACTAAGCAGCAGGAGCAAGGGAAGGTTTTAGACAAAGGATATAATTTGAAACAGAATACAAGATGCAGAATAGCTCTACTGTTATTGTTACAATAAGTTCCTTATTCAGTGTTAGACAAAAGCTGATGACCATTTTTCAGAGAGTTTTTTTCCAATATAAGAGCATCCTGAACAGCTCTAACCTCCACTTATATGAAATAAATCTGTCTGTAAAGCCAGCTCCTTGTTTTTCCAATTTTTAATTTTCTTAAATGCTATTTCGCTTTCAGTCTGTAACAAGTTGGAGTCTGTTATTCACCACTACTATTTCCACAACAAATGCATCATAACTTTACAGAGTTTTTGTGTAGTCCACCAGAAACAGAAACAAGCAGAAACTTAAAAGACTATTTTTGGATTATATTATCACTACATACGAAAGTTCACTTACAGACATTGATAAATCATAGTAGATTGCAGCCAGAGGGTTCAATCAACACTCAGATAGCACAGAACACCTGTTTTGAAAGTAATGAAGCATAAAGCTACCAAATTGGTTTAGGTTTTTTGAAAACTCTAAGCCATTAATTCCTGAAGTGACATTTTAAAGTGAAAATTTAAAATTTGGGTTGCTTATACCCAACACAGGATGGTGTGATCTGGGAGGCTGTAAAGGCCTCATTAGCATTCTTCAGGAAGATGTGGATAGTTTCCTGATGTGTTGCCTCTTATCTCTGCTTCTCAAGATTCAGATGAGGTTGCCTCATGCTGTACAGTTCTAATATTCTTACATCTGCTGGTGTCCTCATTTTGGTGGAAATTACCATAGTTTGAGATATCCTCTCAGTTTCATTTTCATAGTTTTTGTTTTGTGATTGCTTGTTTATTTATTTATTTCTCCGTGAAGAGTTTTCAGAAGGAAAACTAAGGGGCCAAGATACAGGTATGGAAAGGGTCAAAATGGATGTAAAATGAACACCTAAAGTTTGATAAATAACAAAGTTATTCTTTCAACATGAACTGCATCCATTCCCATCTCATAGGGATACAGTAGGACTGGAAGGGATGATCTAGGTCATTGTTTTCTCAGGAAACCATGACATAAAATCTAGTTCATGAAGTCACAACATTTAATCAGAAATAGTTCAGTAGGTTGGCAACTTTCCACACTGTCAGAAAGAACAATGTGAGAAAATAAAATGTGCATACTTCAATAAAACATGAGCCACATGGGAAATTATTTCCTAAAATTAAGCTAAGGATTAGGAGTGATGAATAAAAAGGTTGACATGCAAAGGAGATAAATGACCAGGAAATCACTTAAGACATCAAAGAACTGAAAATCACCAGGACCTATTATCACCCGTGGTTTTGGTGTTGTCATTTATGTGCCTGCACAAGGGATTACCACAGCCCCATTACTTAGTTTTACAAGGAGACACCAGAGAATGGATGACATATAGGAAAACAAACCAAATTTTAAAGTACTGACCAACCAAATGCAGGTCTCCAGCTGTGTGGAGGTCATTAATATTTATTATGACAAACCTGACCTCTGACCAAAAGGGATAAAAACGAAATACAGGAAGTGCAATATCTCAGCTTTTGATTCACAAGTTCATTGTGGAGACTGATAAATGTACAAAAAGTGTCTGTGGAGTAATGTGCACATATTAAAAAAGACCTATGATTCAATTCCATAGTCATGGTTATGGAAAGTTCAGGGATGCAAACAGCTTCTACAAATGACTCTCATTCTGTCCTCCAAACCAAAACTACCATGGTCACTGGTGAGTTATTCCCATTCCCTGAAACCCTGAAGGGTGGCGAGCTACCATCATTCCTGTTCATTATTTTTATCTGGGAATGGATCATGACTTTCTCTCTTTTACATGTTTCTGCAAATCATTGCTGCCAAATTATACATATATTTGTACAACACACGGTTTTTGGTATGTTCAAATCCCACCCCACCTACCTGCAAGGGGGATGTCTTTCACAAAAACTAAATGGCTTCTTTACAGACAAAGTAAATGACATCCTAATTTCTTGAAAGCCTCTTTTGCTTCCTGGACAGGAGATGCCCCAGAGGACACTGCTATATCCAAAACTGAAGCGCTGTGGTCACTTGGAAAATAAATGTTAAAAATTGAGAGCCTGGTTAAGAGTAGAACTTGTGAATGACCAGGAAGAATTCAAGTGCATAAACATGTGAAAATGAATAGACTCCTCCAGGGAAAAAGACACGCTTAAGTACAAGGTTGTCTTGAGAGCAAGATCATGGGACCTTGCCAAGATACTGGTTTGCAGCTAAAAGGCTGTGTTTGTACGTGCTGAATGGATGTTGCACAGTGGGTATCCTGGGTTTTAACTTATTGTGTCAGGGTGCCATGAGGGCCAGCAGCTCCTTGGGGTCAGACACTTGGAGCCATGGGGGCTCTGCCAACCCAGAGGTGGCTGGGCAGGGCCCTAGTGGTGAGGACCTGCTTGGATGTTCCCCTCCAGGGTGCAGAGCATCTGGGGTGCAGCAGGGACAGCCCCAGCCCCAGACATTAAACACCTCCCTGGGGATGGGCTGAGGATGGGCTGGGATCCAGGCTTGCAGACGACCTTGGCACAGTGGGCCCTACAGGTGGACAGGGCAGGGATGTGGGGACCTGGAGACCAGCATCACTGAGACAGGGACTGACTGCTCCTGGGCTGTGGGCAGGGTTGAGGCAGCCCTGGTGGGGATGGGCAGCATCAGTAAGGCTTGTGGAGGCCCTGATCAGCTCTTAGCTATAATCTTTAATTTTATCTGACTTGATCTCTATTTATTTTATTTTTATTTTTCAATTTTTTTTTCAAACTATTATAATAAACAACATCTTAATAAAATAGCTTGGTTACCTTATCTTAATGCTTTTCCAGTCATACAAGTGATTTCAGAGTGCCTCAGAAAACCCAAATACCCATTTTCCATGGGACTGGTAGTCCATGATGGCAATCCACTGCTGCTCTACCGTTCATTGTACTGCCCAGCTCCCACTGCATGATCAAGGCTATCCAAGCAGCAGCAGGATATTCCTCACCAACCCAAATGTTACAGTCAAAAGGAAAGGTAAGAGACTTCAGTATATTAACAGAAAGGTGCATGTAAACTAAGGGGTACTGGTGAGTGCTCTTCAAGAGTCCTGAGGAGTACCGAAGAGCACTTATATCTAGGGAAGGCTGTGCTCTCTCAAAATGTTCTAATGTCAAACAAAACCCTGCAGTGACCTTATGAAGTGGGCAAAAACAGACTTTTGGAAAAAGTCACAAAGGAACAAATTATATGAATAAATAAGAATGCATTAGTCTTTCTTCATAAATCTCAGATCATTCATCAAATAGCAGTAGCCTTGTCTTCATTTACAAATAGGTGAAACCCTACACCGAACGTCTCTCATTCAGGGCTACCTAATCCCTGGTAGCAATGCTAGAAGCCATGCTATTCTTTACACATCACATTGTACTGGTTTTCCCTTAAAGCTTCTCAGTGTTTACAGTTTGCTCTGTAACCTGCTTATGAATGCCATTGAATTCTCCATTATGAATTCACCATTGAATTTTTATGAATACAATACTCTTCTGTTATAGTTCAAAGTGCCAAGAGCAGGGTGTATGAACATGTAGACAACAGTGATCTATTTCTGAAGGGCAAATCTACATGCAGCCAAAATATTAGAGTCTGAAGAGACTTCATAGTTTTGCAAGGCCACCCAGAAGCAAAATTAATGAGTGTTTTCAGTGCAATTTCTTATGTGCATCTCCAGCCATAGCTCTTCTGTGAATGAATAGAAAATTAATCTCAAGCACAATGCAGAAAGTCCACTTCACAGAGAGAGTTTAACTTCATGTATATGTTGAGATATGCTATTTAAAACGGAATTATCTTAAATTTAAACAATTTAGACTTCAAAAGTTAAGGTGCTCATTTTGGATAACAAGTGTCACAGTATCAATCATTTTTAAATAATTTAGACAATAATAGATGACTATGGACTAGGAATAAATGAATTATGTTTATCCAGCAGCTACTGTTCTTTTCAGGCATGTTCTTCCTGACTGAAGGTGTCATAAAATATTACAAAGAATTCTTTGGTGATTGTTGTTGTGCTGTACTATTTTCTCTAAGTATTACCTTTCCTATTGTTATTTTTGACATTTTTTTCCGTGCTGTAGTAGTCTTAGTAGCTGGTCTCTTAGAGAATGTATCTTTCTTCTGACTTTCAAATGTCTTCGCTATTGTACAACAAAAGCCTTCTTCACACAGCACTGAGCAACTTTCCTTGTAGAGGTCGTGGCAAGAGGTACGGGCCATCAGAGTCATCTCTGTGTCTTCCGATATTATTCATTGTGGAATTCTGGGCCTACGCTAGTCTCCGTGGTCTTTTCAGTTTACATTCCTTGTTCTGGGAGATGCCAAGAAACAGCAAGAAAGCATTTATTAAATTAGACAGGGAGACATTACAAAACAGGAAGGGAGCTGGATGGATGAGTATTTATCTTCAGAAGGTCCCAGTAAAAAGATTTGTTCGACTTGAGGGAGATGATTCAGTTTGGTAGCCTATAGGCTTCTGCCACACTTCAGTTAGCTAAGCTCCTTTTTGCAAATTGCTTGTGCCCTTGTAACTTTGATGGAGGTGCAAAGAAGTGTGTCAACTTAAGTGGGACTACTCTACAGGTGCAATGGGGTGAGCTTATTTTTTATTTGTCATCTGAGGAAAAGTGTTTCCAGTAAAATGCAGCTCACAGAGAGGTTGACAGATTTTTTTTCATCATTTAAGATCTGCCTTTTTACAAACAGGTAAAAGATGCAACATGTATAAAAACCTCAGAATTAAAGATTGGTTTCTTTGGGTTCTATTTAGCAAAGTGTCCAGTTTTTGTGATTTTGGCAATAGTTTCCTTGTAGGCTTCAATGGTTTAACTTCCACTGAGATGAAGTCCCAATCAAGACCCAGAAGCTTCTCCACACCTCTCACTTGAGAATCAGCCTGGAGCTTCTGGCAGCAGTGGTCTGCTAGTATTCTAAAGTTGTCATGATCCCAAAGCACATAGTATTGCTTTATATTTACTCATATCTGCAGTCTACCTTAACTCTGTCTTGACATTGGTCAAGTGTTAATGCTATCATATTCATGCTTAAACAAAAAGCAAGAAATAACCAGCTACTTTCTTTTGTCAAGATGTATGGGTAGAAGCATAGAATGGGAAAATAGTAATTCCATAGATGATGCAATTATCTGCAAACTAGCTTTCTAAACATAGAAAATAGAAAGTTAAGGTTCAAGCTTCACTTTTCCTACTGTTCCTTACTTTGAAGAAAAAAAATAAATAAATGAAGAAGTCTCTTGGTTCTCTCTTTTAACTTAATATAATAATTCTGCTACCTCATCTCAGTTTCTGATGTTCAGGGTGATGACAACTGTGTAACATCCAGTAAGTGATTTATTCTGCATACGATATGAAGAATTTACCTGTAAAAAATGTATAACTTTGTAGTAGCTGTAGTCTATTTCAAAATATCCAAAGAACTAGGCACATTTCATCCTCCCTGCTCATTGCTACTGAACAGAGTTTATAGTAGTTGTCTGGAGCCATATGCTGTGTAGCAGAGATGCAGCTGATTTCCCCCCTGATTTTTGTACTTGTGACTTTGCAATCTGAAAAACATATTTGTATATGAATTCTATAAACATACATATTGTAGAAATTCACACATTTTAATGCAGAAGGAATATTAGGTGAGTTTGTAATTTGAATATGCCATGGAAAGAGTTAGATAACAGGTATGTGCATTCACAGTGCCCCTAGCCCAATAATATAATCCTGAGTCAAATCCTGTTCTCACAGAACGTGTGGGTAAACAGCTGCATAGGGAGATCCAACATCTCCTAACTTCTGCTGAAACGAACACAAATGATGTGCCTGGAGACATTATGCATACAGAGTATTCGTGTGCAACTGTAAATATCCAAATGGCCTTTAAATTGTAGCTGCAAAATCCGATCCTGATGTGAGATATATTCTGAGTGAGAAAGCAGTAAGAGAGCATCTCCCAGCCACCAGGACCAGGTTCTTCCTCTGTTCAGTAGCCATGAGCAGGTAGGCTGAAATGTACCTAGTTCTTTGCATATTTTGAAATAGACTGCAGCTACTACAAAAGTTATGCGGTTTTCCAGGTATTCCTAAATTCATCCCCATAGGCAGATAAATTAATTCTGTGTACAAGTCTAAAGGAGAAAGATTTAATGAGATCTGGAAATATTTTTAATGCTGTAACATCAAGTTTATCCTTTACAATGTTCTCTCTCAAAGAAACAAACAAACAAAAAGATGCAGGAGCATAAAAAAATCACCATGGAAGAAGCTCAGACTTAGATCAGTTGCCCTGCAATAGCTGCTTACAAGCATGCACTGTGCATCATCCAGCATTTATCCCAGGGCACAAGAACACACATAAAGAGTTATTGTGAAGAACAGCTTTTGTGCTGCAAATTCCCATCTAACCTTATTGTATTTGTTGATGTGCAGTGACTTTTGATTGCACGGAAAGAGATTAATCAGTTAAGAGAGTCTGTAACACCTATTATTGGCCCAGAAAGTGACCTAAATTTATCCAGTGAAGTCCTTTGGGGAATTTTAAGAACAACATGCATCTTTCTAAGTTCCTCAGTGACCCCTCCAGAGAAAAGGTTGGGGTTTTTTTGTGGTTTCTTCAGATAGAAAAGTGCATCTTTACCACTTAAAGGTTAATGGAGAGGTGGAAGATTTACCCTGATGAGCTATATATAGACAGAAGGTGCTACAGGTGCATATTGCAATAGGTCTCTTTAGGAGTTCAGGAATATGAAAGAAATGTTGGAAAAAATGCTTACATTCAAGTCAAAGTACATCAAAGGTAGAAAAAGTAGAAAAAAGGAGGAGAGCTTACCATGAGTGGTAGGTGGATTTATGTCGGTAGTCATCATTACGAATCTTTGATTATGGATCTAGAATTGGTAGATTCAGGTGAGTTAAACATCTGCCGTAGTTTAAGTGATCGTCCATACCAAACTCATGAAAGGAAAACATTGGGACATTCTATCCATGTGGCCATAGACAAAGATTTGTACATGGGGAAGAGAAGGTGACAGAAATTATTTTATTTCAACACTAAAAAAGACAGAAGCACATTTGGCAGATGCAGATTTACCTGGGGAAGCTGCAATACAACATAAGATACACACAGCAGGGATCATATGAGGGGTAACACCTTAGGGATGCTTATACCATCAGTTATTGGGGAATTGTATGACTTCTATCCACAGCACCCACATACGAAGAAACTGTAGGAGACATTGCTCTACTGTAAGTGTCCCCACCACAACTAAATCCTTCTCCAAAGTTCAATATCTTTATCTCCAATAAATATGAAAAGAAGTAACAATGTAACTTTCTCTAATTCCTGGATTAATTTCCTAATTACTGTATTACTCCAATCATATTACCAGGACAGCGTAGATGGAGGACTAAGCAGTGGAAGTGATCCAATAGAAGCTAAACAGAAGCTTATCACATTACAGTCTGAATTTCGTATGCGGTAGAAAGAGAAGGAAAGAAACAACTGACTCCTAACAGGAGCATATTGCACTACTGAATAGTCGACTTCTGATAGAAATAAGACAACGTGCTCTGAGTACAAGATATTAAAGTAGCAATTAGCCAAATCCCCTTGGCAACATATAGGTCCCTTTCCTTTCCTTTCCTTTCCTTTCCTTTCCTTTCCTTTCCTTTCCTTTCCTTTCCTTTCCTTTCCTTTCCTTT
>JANHFX010004898.1:0-13615 GCA_027560015.1 Chloroceryle amazona | reverse complement strand
GATATTTTCTCTTGGTAAGTTTATAATTTCTAAATAATTTCTGTACTTCTGGGGCTTTTTTATTATTATTTATTTTCATTCCTTTACTTTCTGGAATGTGATTCTTTAAGCTTATTTTTTTCTTACACATATAAACTGAACCTAAGTCAGCAGCGTAGATCATTATAGAGTAAGCTAAAATTTCTAATTTTTTTATCATTAATAGACTGCCTCATTCATTCCCAATTGTCAGCTGTAATTAGTTTACTTTCTAAAACAAAAATAATTAAAAAACTGTCTTTTTCAGCCCTGAAGTCACGTGCCATTTTAAACATTTTCTAACCTTCATCGAGTCATTGCTCTATTTCCAATTTTCTAGCACACATTCAGCATATTCAAATACTTCAAATTCTTGTGCAACTTACAGAAGCCAGGAATATTGTGAAGATAAATCGGAAACCAGCACTGAAGTGCTGCTCCCACACTCACACCATAGCTAAGTATCCCTACAAAGATAAACCCAGAGTCTGGGCTTTGAAGGTAGGGTTCTTGAAACGTACGCTACCTGGTATGAGCAGGAATTCTCTTAACCTGCCTGAAGACACCGGCTTTTGCTGCAGAGCTTAACGTAGAGTTCTGCAAAGCCACATTTAGGATCACACAGAACAGAGGAGAGGTCAACCAGATAAGGTCTATCAACCTCTTCATGCAGACTCTCAGTACAAATTCCAGTAGCACTGTAACATAAATATCACGTTTAATCTTTCCGTGTTTGAGAGTTTATCAGCCTGTAAAACATTTGCTATCAGTAGACATTTCCACCTTCTCCTGGCAGGCTTTTGTATTTTCATTAAAAGTTCTTTCAGCAGCTCAGGAAGAATAAAATAACCCTGCACTTAGTGTTAATGGCAGACATCAAGGCACTGCTGAAAAAATCACAGCAAATAATCTTCAAGAACATAACCTTGTTCGTGTTGTGATCTATTGCATATTGTCCTTTACTCTGTGATAAAAAAAAATATCACACAAAGATTTAACTGACTCATGACCCAGAGTAAGGCCACATTCTCACAATACATAGTGTGTGGACGGGGAGAAACACACAACAGAACAACACCACCTCAAAAGGCTGACGTGAAAGGCAAAGCCTCATTAAAAGAACAGCATCCTCTGACTCTCAATGACAAAGGTGTTTAAAAAAAGTACTTGAAAGAAATTTCACTCTTTCAAGTGAATGACAGGTTCAACTTCGCAGAGTTTCCATTCCTCAATGGAAAAAAAAAATGAATCTGTATTCTTGATTTAGCTGAACTTTCTTACTAAACAAAATAAAATATTCATTCTAATGATGCCTGCTTATATTTCTGCAGCCTGTCAGAGTTTCTATTCCAAGCCCTTATTCAGAGGAGTTGAATTTTCTCTTTTAGCAAAAAAGGTCTGATTTTGCACAGAAGGCTTTGATTTGGGAAATTTAAACCATATATGAATTAAATTGCTTCAATATAAGATATGTAAGTTCACAGCATGTTGCATGTATTTTAAAGTAATTTATTTTTAGGTTGGCCAACTCAACCATTCCTCTTGACATTTCTAATTTTTTTTTTTCATTTATCCCTATTCCCATGACTCTGTCTGCTGAAGTTTGCCAGTTTTCTGCCTTTGAAAAAGCTTTGTAATGGGCTCTGTACATTTCTTTCTGCTACAGGGAGGCAAAGTTATCATTAAGGAAGCAGTGATCCTGCAGACCCTGGGGACTGCATGTCTCCTCCAGAGATCGAGCCTGATGGGATAGATGTTCAGCTACACCAGTGAAACAACTTGTATACCCTTGCTTTATGGTTGGCAAGGTAACAGATCTGGATCCATCTTAACAGATCTCTTGAACAGCAGCAAAACCAAATCGGGTAATAGCCCTGCTTCCTTTTCCTAGAATCACAGCATGCTCTGGGTTGGAAGGGACCTTTAAAAGTCATCTAATCCAACCCCCCTTCACTAAGCAGAGACATCTTCAACCAGACCAGGCTGCTTTGAGCCTCATCCAGCCTGACCTTGATTGTTTCCAAGAATGGGGCATCTACCAGCTCTCTGGGAAACCTGCTCCAGTTTGCAACCACCCATGCTGTAAAAAATGTCTTCCTTACATCTAAACTAAATCAGCCAACTTCTAGTTTAAAACCATCACCCCTTGTCCTTTTGTAACAGTCCCTACTAAAAAGACCATCCCCATTATCTTATAGGTCCCCTTTAAGTACTGAAAGGTCACAATAAGGTCTTCATGTAGCCTCTTCTTCTGCAGAATCAACAACCCCAACTTTCTCAGCCTTTCTTCAGAGCAGAGGTGCTCCAGCCCTCTGATGATTTTTGCGACACTCCTCTGGACTCACTCCAACAGGTCTTGTGCTGAGGACTCCAGAGCTGGCCACAGTACTCCAGGTAAGAACTCGTCAGAGTAGAGGGGCAGAATCACCTCCTTCAATCTGCTGGCCACAGCTCTTTTGATGCTGCCCAGGATACAATTGGCCTTCTGGGCTGTGAGAGCACATTGCCAGCTCACGTCCAGCTTTTCAGCCACCACCATGCCCAAGTCCTTCTCTGCCAGGCTGCTCTAAATCATAAAATTCCCCAGCCTGTTTGATAGCAGGGATTGCCTCAAACCAGATTCAGGACCTTGTACTTGGCCTTGCTGAACCTCGTGAGGTTCACACAGGCCCACGTCTCAAGCTTGTCTGGGTCCCTCTGGATGGCACCCTGTCCCTCTGGCATGTCAACTGCACCACTGCAGACTTGCTGAGGGTGTACTTGGTCCCACTCTGTCATCAGTGAGGGGATTAAACAGCACTGGTCCCAGTACAGACCCGTGAGAGACACTTGGCACTGCTCTCCATCCGGACATTGAGCCATTGCCCACTACCCTCTGGGTGTAGCCATCCAACCAAGTCCTTAGCCACCAAACAGTCCACCCATCAAAGCCATATCTCCCCAGTTTAGAGGAAAGGATATTGTGGGGCCCTAAGTCAAATGCCTTACAGAAGTCCAGACAGACAACATTCATTGCTCTTCCCTAGCCCCCTGATGTAGAAGATTCATAATGAGAGCACAAGGAGAAAAGACAGCAGCAGCATATTGGAGGGAGAGGACCTAAAGAAGTGTCAGGGATAATGTCAGTTAAGAATTTTGGGGTTCCCTAGTTGTTTTCAAGAGATAGTGGTTTCTTCTTGCATAAGGAAAAGATGGTATATGTGTTTTTCAGTCTTCAAGACTGACTGTAAGCATAGTCCTGCTACGGTTGACTTCTGTTCCCTAACCCAATGAAGAAATACTTAAGAAATTTTTCATTCCTGGTATCTTTTGCTAATAGCTGACTAGCTACTGTTGAGACAATGCATTTGTAACTTTGGAAATGAGTCATGAGTTGGCAGGAAACAGAATTTTACAAAAATAAATTAAAAAAAATCATTTCTGCATTAATTTAATGAACTAGAACATTCATCTCTTAGGGCTGCTCAAATGCACATTATTAATGAACACCAGGCAGAATCCTCCGAAGTAAATTATAACTTTAATCCTAAAGAAGTTACGGAAATTCAGATACTATCTTCCATTATTACATCCACGTGATGGAGAATTATGCAAGCCATTTTTTTTTTTCCCTTATCCAAAGACATTTATTCATACAGAGAAATATCCTACAGGCTCTTGATTTTTTCAACCTCTATCTCCAACTTAGCTAATTTTTTTTGAAACCAAAGTACTTCCAAACATCATATATATTGCCTTTGCAATGTAGCTGCCTTTGTTTCTGCTCACTAGCATCACCTTCAGGCTCATTTTTCTTGTTCCTGTATTGGCCATAGAATATATCGATTGCACTTTTAAAATGAACAAAGGAAATTACAGACCCACTGTAGATGTTAAAGGTAAGATTAGCAAGGCGTACCTAAGAAAGGGAAGTACAATTATACCTGTGAAAGTGTGTTCTGAGGAACAAACCCCACCGGCAGCAGCTCACTGTCTTGCAAGGTGTATTAGGCACAGCAATAGCACTGCCACCAGCCTGCACCCCCCCATGTTCTTCAGTTACTTCATTTTACTTCACAAGAAGCAACAGAGTAACTCACTAACCCAGAACATGCCTGCAAGACTCTGCTAACTGCTCTGCCCAAAAGAGGGGGGGTGGATAATTCTTTACCAAAATGTACATGTTGCTCTTTAAGCAAATACAAGACAATTCGTATAAAATAAAACTGTTTCCTAAACTGGTAGGATTTTATTGGGCTAATAAAACTTAGCTCATTAGCTCCATGTTAATGAATGAAGATGGACTGCAGGAGCTATTTGTTTATCACAGTTCAGGTATCACTATTCTGCACTAGATTACATACCCCTAGAATAATGCACCCAACATACAGACTTTGTGTGTTAGACTGAAAAGGAAACCAAGAAAAATCTGCTAGGTTTAGACTTCAGTAGCTACAACTGATCCTCTATATTTAAATCCTCTGTGCCACACCTTTACTCAGATGTTATTTAGCTTATCATTTACAGAATGTTTAATTAAAATGGTAAATAAACATCTCCAAGACCTTGTTTCTAATAATATCTCCACATGCCTGCAAGAGATTGCCTCAACATCTCCACAGACCATTCCTTATTTTCTCATTTCTGTCCATAGCTAACAGAATCCATTGGTAAACTTGTCTTAAAATGTGGTTTCATTAATTCTTTCCTCAGATATAAAGATAATTAGATCTACCTATGGGTCATATACACCAGACAGGCAGGGTTTCAAGGACATATGTATCAACATTTTGGTTTCTGTCCCGGTTGAGACACGAGGTTTAAATATTCTGACTAGAAGAAAACTTCAAGGGAATGATGTTTGCATCTAGTCATGTCGCCTTGCACTATGCTATAAAAGGAAGGAATGTGACATTAAAAATAAAGACCGTGCAGGCATTGTGCTATTAAGCCATTCTAATATTTCTTCCAATAAAACCTCGCTGAAAGCTGGTTAAACTGAGATACTCTCCTTGGAGACTCTAAATATACATAAGCATTCAAAGAGAAATAATCATGCTGTTCTTGCAGTGCTTGCTCTAGGGATTTCATACGTGCAGCCTTCATGAAGCACTAATAGAATCTGAGTCAATGAAACCGCCTCTGAATAATTAATATGCAATAACCCACTAGAGTGCAACTTTTTTTCCAACTGAATTATTAGGACATCATTTCCTTCACTCACAATCCCTTCTGTTAGTGTGTGGTTCATCAGTTATGTTACCACTTTGACATTAGTTACATCACACCGCAGAAGGCGGTTCAAGTACTACTACTTTCCTTAAATATCCCTTCTTTTTACTGCAGTGCCAAGGAAAAGGTAGTCAGTGGCTCAGAGACATTTCAGAGTGACAAGTCACTGAGAGAAATTTCAGATTTAACTACAAAAATAAAATAAAAAAATCAGCATTCACATCCCATTTTGCCTTGTGCCTAGGACCTTACAGCAGGAATAGAAATTAAATGCAAAGACATGGAGAAAACTACGACTCTGAAATAACGGATACAAGGTCAACACTACCCTCCAGACCTTCAAAATGCTTTCATTTATGTTTCCAACATCCAGCACAGTTCTCCTGAAACTACTCCCTAGTATAACACCTGACAAAACTGTCTCCCACAATGTTCTCCCCTGGGACCTGTCATGTTTAACGGCTTTGTCAACGGGCTGACAGAGGCAGCGTGCTTGCTCAGCAAGTTTGCAGATGGCACAAAATAGAAGAGGCAGCAGCAGTTGACACACACGAGGGCAGCTGTCCTGTGAGGCAAGGCTGAGAGTCCAGAGCTTGTTCGGCCAGCTGAAGGGATGGCTGGGGGGATACCCAACAGCAGCACCTCAGTGCCCATCGCAAGGTTACCAAGAAGATGTAGCTACAACAGTCCCTGGCAGAAAGGCAAAAGATACCAGGCAAGCTGAAATGACCCGCTGGTTATAAAGGCACTTTTTCATTATTAGGACAGTCAGACAGCAGAACAGGCTGCCCAAAGAGGCTGCACAGTCTCCAGCCTTGAAGGTTTTCAGGATCCAGCTGGATCAAGCCCTGAGCAACCTCAGCTGCCTCTGCTTTAAACAGCAGGTTGCACAAGAAGCATCCAGAAACCCCTTCCAGAGTAAGTCTATGATGCTATTAATCAATATTCAGTGGATCACTCATATACATTTTCCACTACAGGTAACAGCTACAAAATTCCCTACAAATGAATATGCATCAGCATGAAGAAAACTTGGGTATCATTATGGCACAAGGAGTGACACAGACCAAACAGATCTCAGTACATTTTAGATTTCTTGAAATCTACTACAAAGAACAAGAGAAGCTAGAAAAATTATTATCAAAGGGAGAAATCTTTAAACTCCAGTCTCTATGTACCCATTTATTTTTAGCAGGTCACCAGAAAAATTTAAAAAGATGCTTAAATTTTATATCTCACATTTTACTTTCTACCATTTAACTAAATGATTCTTCTCCTTTTTAAACAAAAAATAGAGATTGATAGCTGTATAAAAAACCCTAGCTTTGTCTTCTAACTGCAGCTAGAATACACTGGATGCCGAATGGTTCTCTTCTATGATTCTCTAAACCTATCAGAGCAACATGTATACGCCTAGAGAAATGTAAACAGAAACCAAACAACAGAGGAAGAGCATGTCATTCCCAGTAGACACCCGTGTTCCCCTACTGAATCACAACATGCAAAGGAATCCAGAGTTTATAAAGACAATTTAGAAGGAAATAATAAAAATTCTTTATAGCACACGGCCATGAAAAGCTGTTGAAATGAGGCAGTGCTCACTTACCTGCAAACTGGGAACGGTGCGTTCAGAATGACATTAGCATTTACAGTGATGAAGGCTGCATAATTTAAACACCAGTATGCAAAATGATCCAGTGTGACATCATAATGAAGTGAGTTTAAAACAAATAAATCATATCGCCGAAGCCTTTATGGGAACACACATGAATTGAGTCATCCTTTGTCACTAAATTAATTGAGGCTATTTAGGTGAGGTGCTGTATCTTTAATAGTTAACAGCATCCCAACACATGTTGCTCAGGGCATTACCATTTTGTTTTAATAAAAGCTCTGGTGACTGAACTAGCTGCATATATTCTCACTGGTGCATATATGTCTGGGGGAGCTATCAGCTCATTATCCTTAAATCATTCCCTTAGGTATGAAACCCATCAGAGTTATTTCCATTCAAAATTACAAGTGATATAAGGCAAGGTTTTAGAAATCTGTGAGAGGGGAGGGGGAATTTGCCTTTAATCTTTGACTATAGCAAGGAGTGTGAATATGAACTAGGGAACACTTTGAAGGAATGCTGTTTTATAGATACCCATCTTAGGTTTACTGGCTACAGAAAACAATGGTTCAACACTGCAGCAAAGGAGGAGGAGGTGAGGTGTTAAACATGCAATAATTTCTTCTCCCTCGTACTCCGGACAACAAAATAACATTTGTTGTTTATTTAGCACAAATTACACTACTTTCAATCCTTACATGTACAAAATGGGCCTTCATATTAAGGTAAAGTGAAAATGTCACAAAATTCACCAAAACACATCTCACGTGAAGTCTGATAATGCTTAAACATCGTAACGAAATAGTCACCCGTGCTTACAAAGGTTAAGAAAAATGCATTGCTTTTGACAGGAACAGCGTTGATTACTGGAAGCATTATATGGTGCTCAACCCATTGAAGTATTCAGGCCCTTAAGGTAAGTGTATGTTTACAGTCTAATGGAAAGAGCTGAGATTATTCATAGGCAGAAAATTAATCACGTTTTCACGGTGCAGAGCTTTCAAGTTCTTCCAAAACAAAAATAAAATTATATGCTGGGCACCTAACCAAACTTGGAATTTGGGAGTGCAAGTGAGCTAGTGTGCCTCTCTTAGAGACAAACCTTTTCCCAAATAATTAGTATTACAGTCCCAAATAATCAGTAATTCACTCAGTCGACATAGTCCTACTACTAAAAGGGCTACAGGGACAGGTCACACTTGAAAGTCACCATGTGCTGTGGCTTTTGTCAGTGTGGTCAGAGCACTGGAATCCATCGAGTGCTGGGAGTGCAGAGGTGCTCCTAGGACTGGCTGGAGTGGTACCTAAGGTGAACATCTCAGTAGAGATGTGTCTGTGTACACACATACTGCAGAGACGACAACGCATCGCTAGGAACAGACATTAAGGGATTGGTCAGGAGACTTAAGAGCCACATACTTATGACAGCAGTTTAAAATGCAAAGGTGGTATTTTGCAATGATTTCACAGATTTAATCTAAGCTTTGTGCTGCCACGTTGTATGATCCTTGCACCTGAAATGGGCACGTGCATCTCCATGAGGTTTTCCTGCAAGGTGGAAGGGATGGATGTGTTACAGGAAGGCTTTAGGCCAGCATGTGCTTGAAGAATCTAGGGGTAGCTGAAGCTGCTGTCACCTCTGCTTTCCTTTTTAAGGTAGGATACAAATAGAGATGTACTATGTAAACAAGTCGTTGTATTGATCCACATTAATATTCACCAGATGCAAGCAAACACTCTGAGGCAACTGTTGTGGCCAAGTCTAATCTCTCAAGAGACTGCCTGAGAAGTTAAATCTTAAATATCTTAAGGGGGCTACAAGAAAGCTGGGGAGGGACTTTTTAGGGTGTTGGGCAGTGATAAGACTGGAGGGAATGGGTTAAAACTAGAGAGAGGTCGATTCAGGTCAGACATTAGAAAGAATTTCTTCACCGTGAGGGTGGTAAGATGCTGCCCAGAGAGGTGGTGGAAGCCCCATCCTTGGAGGTTAAGACCAGGCTGGATGAGGCTCTGAGTAACCTGCTCTAGTGGGAGGTGTCCCTGCCCATGGCAGGGGGCTTGGAACGAGATGATCTTTATGGACCCTTCCAACCCTGACAGTTCTCCGATTCTAAATAATTCTGTTCATAAAACAAATGAGCTGTGTGAACCTGTTCATAGTAGCTGCAGAACAGAACACCTAAGCAACTCTCAACCACTCATAGTACAAACAAACTGAATACCATTCCTCCTTTAACCTTTACCCTTAAAATACCACCTAAATTTTCCAACAGCTATTGAAGTCAAAGTAGCATAATTTAGCATCTTTGTGAAGCATTACCATATTTAAGAATAATGGAGACACTAGTGTTTTCTGAACTCTTATTTCACCTTTTTCAGCAGCCTACTCTTTGCAGTGAGCTAAAAAACCCAAGATGATACAACAAAATCCCCACTACCCTCCAATATTTAGCCCTCTACTAATTTCCATACCAGTTCCATAAACCAGCATCAACTCACACTTTAGTGTTTACCACAGTCCCGTAAGTCAGGCTTGGCCAACAGAATGGTTGGTATCTGCACTGAAACAGGTCCTGTCCAAATATGAGAGATAACCAACGTTCCTGAGCCTCTGCAAAGCTGAACCCATGGAAACGAGGAGATCAATGCATTAGCAGCCTGACACTTGTCACGTTCCAAAATGAACTAAAGGGAGCGATTCTTCCCTCTTCTATTCAATACACATTTTATTTCCTAGTTACGTTGCTGTTGTTCTATCCAAATACCTTTGAACTGTTCTATTTCAGTGTGGAATTATTTTGCACTTAATGAACTTCACTGGATAATAAAATAGAATTCTTAGCTTCCATCCAAAGGAGAAAATGATGCATGGACAAACTAAGCAACTGTGGAAAAGAACAGTATAGGAATGCAAAGAACCACCTCTACTTACCTCAGCTTTCCCCTTCAGTGTAATCACAGGGCTTCCTTACTCAAACTGTGCTCATTTTCAGAATGCTTTCTGAAAACACAGCAGTTTCTTACAATACAAACAACAGAACTGAGTCGCTGTTGATTGCAGGATAGTTTCAGGTCATCCCCTCATTCACTCAGTTTTCAAGGGGAATGAAAGGATTTTCCTAATAAGGAAAACATAGTTTTGACTAAATATCTTGCACACAAGGTTAGTAATGCCCTAAGGTTGGTTTCATGAAACTGAATATCCCAAGTGGTCTTTCAAAAAATATATTTGCTCTTGAGAAGTTGTATACCTATAGTCTTCAATTAACAATAGAAGTGCTATCTTTGCCATGAGAGGAGGTGAGAATTCGGGATTTCTGGTGTGAAAATAGTAATAGTACCTCTAGTTTTACAATTAACTGAGGAATTTTGTGCCCACTGCACACACAGAAAGATTTTCCTAAAGATTAATAGACTATGGACATACTAATATCTTGAGCAACCATTAAAAGGGAGAAAACAGGGATCTAAGAAGAAAAGATCTGATCAAAATCTGATTGTCCAGAAAAAAAGAACAGACAGGAGTCGCATTTCCCTTACACAATGTGGCTCCAGGAATGAATATATACATACAATTAGATTAAGTATTATTCGTGGATGTCTGCATCTTCCTGACTTGTACAAAGATCCTAATGATTAAATATTTTGAGGAAAGGAAGCTTTTCACTTGAAGGAATAAATAATAAAACAGAGTGGGATGTAATCAAGCTGTACCCTTGAAACAAAGACTGTTTTCACAGCTCCCCAAAATCTCAGAGACTGGGCTCCACAAAGCAAAAGCAAGCAAAAAAAAACCCCAAACCACCAAATCAAGCAAGCAACCAACGGAAAAAAAACCCAACGTAAAAGAGTTGATAGGAACCTAAATACAGAGACTTTAAATAGTGCCATAATCTCACAACTTCACGGCATATTTGGGTGATTCTGTAAGAAATACAGACAGGCCATTGGAGTGATCTGTTAAACCTATCCAATTTGCAGATTATGTAAAAGACTTCAGATGTCTGAACTATATTCCAAATGCTGTTACAAATGCAAATATTCCCTGCAGTCACATCCACTGGCAAGGATACTGAAGGAAATTAGGGTCCATGGATGAGTTTTAGAATAATAATCAGGAGGGTAACCTTAGTCTGTGGAAGATGTTGCCCAGCATATTAATCAACCATTCCTATTCTCCAACATTTATCGCAAGAAGAAGGCTGCATGCACCCGAAGCAATGTAGTAAGGTGTGAAACAGCATCATAAATTGAATCTCCTTTCTCTTTAGCCCCGTTGCCCAAGAAATGGCAATATATTCTGTATTTCAGCATCAATTTCTTCAATCTTTCTAATCAAAAGAGGTCTTCTGCAGTTATTTAGAAAGAGGAGCCTGGCAATCGGCGACAGATAGAGTTTTCATAGAACTGCAGAAGCATCCAAGACTGCAGCAAGATTGCCCCAGCAGTGGTTATTCACCAGAATGCTGCTCTCTCCGCTGGTCCTTCCCATACACTTCTAAACTAGACATTAGAAACTTTGCAGGAAGCTTAGGAGGCATTTCTTGCTCTTCAGTTGTTACCTTCCATTCTTCAGGTTTGGCCTAGGAACCTCTCTTTATGGTTTAATAACCATTCACCCAGCTTGCTAGTTTTTCATCCCACCACTGATCCCTCCTTACCTATTACTCTGCATAGAGCTGTTAACAGCAGTAGCTCTAAACCAGTCCCCTACCCCTTCCTCCCAAAAGGGCAATTTGATTGACAGGTGCTAAGACAGTGGTGCTCGGTGGCATCAAGTGCTTTAAAGCCTCAGATCTCTCTCCAGGAGCTCAATTCTGCAACACTCCTGTTCTTCCTTTATCCACCCTCCCCAGCCTAGCCCAGACCAAAATCTGAGGGCTTAAATAACCTCACACTCCTCACAACTTGTCTCCCTGTCCTACCTCAGGTTTCCTTTTTTCTTCCCCAAAAGCAAATATGTCTACCAGTATCCGTTGCTCTTCCTGCCTTCCCTCTCCCCACGCCGATTTTTTTAACCTTTTTCCTCCAAGCACATTTATAGACTTAAGACACCCCCCGCAATGCTGTAAAAAGCTGCCACCACTGATGCCAGCTTTGCTCTCTTGCCTGAAACCAGAGACACAGCTACAACTTTTCTAAAGGTCACTGTTACAAGAAATCCACAAGGCATGGTGATTGTCTCTAGCTTATGTAGAAAAGTACAAAAGTATTGGTTGAAATGCAAGGCTAAGTTAATCCAACAAGTTCCTGGCTGGAGAGCAAACACGCTGCACCACGAGGACAGGTGGGGGCATAAGCATTTGGCCAACAGTGCATTGCCACAAGGATGAATGCTGAGGAGTTACCGCTGTGCCCCGACAGAGCTCCTGGTGAGCCTTGTTCCCCCTGGTTAAAGGGGCACCGTGGCTTCATCACGCTTCAAGTCAACCCTCTGCAACAGCACATGCAGAGCCCTGACCAGCCTGTTCCTTTTCACTTCTGTGCTTCCAAGGGAGTTCCTAAACTCAGACACACATCACGCAGCTTCCATCTCCAACAGCACCAGAACAGGGCTTTAGCACTGCCTTCTATGTTACCCTCCTTGAGAGACACTCAAGCACCAGCAAGGACCATAACCTGACATGAAAGCAACGGAGAAGAGGTTGACAAAAAACTAAAAATCTCAAAAAAGGAATCCAGTTCTAAGCTTTGACTGTAGCACTGGGCAATACCAGCAAAAGCAGAATAACGCAACAGGAAAAAACATCATTAATTGCTAAACCAAATCATAATTAGCAGCCTGTACACAAGCCAAGGCCTCAGCTACAGCCAAGGTGTACTGGCCCAGTTCTGTGTACAGTTCCAGACAAGGAGCCCCAGTGCAGACACCCCAGGGTGCTTTAGAAGAGACACCCCTACGGGAGGTAAACTCTAGCTCTCCTACAGATTTTCTGTAGCTCTGCAAGTTATTTGAATAACTGTTGCCATTCCATCGTAACAGCATCACCTTTACCACAAAACAGGCTAATCTTAAAAAGCAGCATTAAATTAGCTTAGAAAATACTTACTGACCATTGACTTGGAACCAAATTTGAACTGGTTTTCGGTCGTCGTTAGCTGGGCACATGGCAAAATGTAACCCAGCCTACAATACACCTGCTGAACATGCCACTGTCAGATCTGCCAATCCAACTTGACAAAACTGAGACAACACATACCCAGGAGCAGAAGAGAGAGAAGACAACCTAGAGCCATAAACTCCTGCAGAGAATAGCTGCAGGCTGTAAGCTGGCCTCGGTGTTCATGAAGGAGAGAAGATGGGAGCACCAACACCTGCGAGATCACACCGGTGTTCATAGTTTTGCAGCAGGGAGCTGTTTTCTCTCTCCACCAATTTCTGTTCTATATCCCTCTTTGGTCTGCAGCATTTGGCTGGCACATTTTTATTTTTTTTTTATCAGGAGCTTTTACAAATTGATGTTAGTAACCCTGTCTGTAAACACCATTTAATTGCACAGGGGGTGCCTGGTTTAAATTTACACTGGATTCCAAAGCTTACTCCTCTCCATGAACAGCCCTTTTCTAATCTGACCTCGAGGTAAAATTGCAAAGCTTAGAAAGGAAGACAGTAACAAAAACCTTTTCACATTTTACATCTATGAAGTATTAGCTTACATTTAGATGTTAAAATATTGAGCATAAGAAACTTGCACAAGAATTCCATTTAAGAGCTATGCTTCTGAAATAATAGAGTCTGAAAAGCTATTACAAAGATTTCTAATTTTTTCT
>JANHFX010004897.1:57459-91690 GCA_027560015.1 Chloroceryle amazona | reverse complement strand
TTAAGAATCGCTTAGAGGTAGTGTGGGGGGATATGGTCTAGGGGTGAACTTGTAGAGTAGGGTGAAAGGTTGGACACGATGATCCCATGGCTCTTTTCCAACCTAGATGATTCTATGATTCTAGACAGGTTTTAGGAAAACTAGCAGCCACAGTGCACATCTTTCTTCCAGAGGTGAGTTAAAACTACTTTTTGCAGAAGGAGCTGTGTATGAAATCCTTGGCCCATTGAAGAAACTTAACATCTTCACAAGGACCTTCAAGTACTTGTGGTCACCATTAGGTGCTGTCAGTGGAATGTGTGTTTTGCCTGTAACAGTTGTGAAGATGTGTCACACCATAGACAGAGAATAGGAGTTAACCTATCAGCCAGGTTTGTGACACGGGCAGTCTGTTGAGTTCTGTCTTGGAGACAGAAGGCAAAGAAAGTGACCCTGGAAATGGCTCTATCAGGTTGATTCTGTTCTAATGGAGAGGATCTCTTTTGAAAGGATGGAAGAAAATTTGAGTGCAAAAGGCCCCAAAATAATTTTGTTCACTTTTCTGAGGAAAGGAAGGGTGATGGAGAAGTAAATATAATGGGCTTTAGGAGAGTATGCTTCACCAGACTGGGGAACTGGTAGGTACCTGTGCTTAGGAGAAATTGTGTAAAAATGAGGGAAAGCAGGATAGCTGGCAGTTATTGAAAGACGTTGAACACAAAACAGCAAATTAATGGATTCGGAGAAAAGATAAAAGCACAGTATGAGACAAGTAAGAATGCATCGGGGTTCGCATCTTTTAATATTTCAGAATACAAAAATGCACAGACATAGTACTGGAATTTGAAGATAAGCTCAGAGAGCCTAATGTGGAGAGTGGCAAAGACAGGATTCTGTTACTATTACAAAAGAGAAATGAGATGCAAGAATGTTTAATATATGTCTTTACAAAATGAGGGGAAAAAATGACCATAGAAATACAGATTAGCGTGTTTAACTTTGATACCCACAACGATTCCAGAACAAATTAGTAAAAATCACTGTAGAAATACTGAGAACCCAGTAATGTGACAAGTAGTCAACTTGGACTGGGCCAGAACAACTCATGTTAATAAAATCTCATAGCAGGATAACTGGTGTAGCAAGAGGAAAGCAATAGATGAGATGTGTCTTCTGTAAGGATTTGATAAGGTCCCATGTGACATTCTTGTGAGGAAAATGTGGAAATGCAGAAACTTCTCATAAACAATAAAGCAGCCTCTTTTTCATAAAACTGGACTCAGTAGTTCACTGAGTGGGCATCTGCTTTTGATCTGTTTCTGTTCATTAATAACTTAGGCGATGAAGCAAAGTCCAAATAAAAAATCAGGAGTGGACACCTGGTTTATTTACAGGCACATTGGAGACCAGCATCAGATTCACAGTTGTGAATACCAGAGAGATTTTTTTGAATCACAGGAAAAAAACCCAGTAGACATATGCAAGATGCCTCTATCCATAGGAAGAAGAAATGGGACATAACTGCCTAGGCAATGGGACTGCAGAAAGGGGTTCTCCACAAAGTGGAGATTGTTCTGTTCTGCTCAGCTTTTTCCAGCTAAGACAAGACTTCCAAAGTAATTCCATGTGCAGTTTGGGGCAAAACATGTCACAAACATCAGTGACAAACTGCAGGCACTTTAAATATAGAAAATGTGAAGGATTTCAAAAGGTTATAGCAGCTAACATTGTACAGCCTAAAAAAGAAAAAGACAACATATCATGACAGTACTATGGCAAAGATGATGTTAAATAGAGAATAATGATAATTCAAAGACTACTGGAGAGAAGGGCAAAAATTAAAGCAGTTTTAAGTGAAAAAAAGTCATGTTGGATAATAGGACGAATGCTCTCTTGGGCTAGTGAAACATAGAAAGAGGCTACTTAGAAAAATTGGAGTCTCCTTCGGTGGGAGATTTTTAGGAGCAAGTTAGACAAATACCTGTCAGGGACCACCTGAAAGTACAAGTTATCTACACAGTGCAAATGCAGTGGACTGAATCATTTTTTGAGGTCCCTTTTACTCTTATGCTCCTGTAGATTTATGACAATAACACAAAAATAAGGAAGAATCTTTTGTTCTTACAGTAGGTGGTACTAAAAGGAAGATACAATCAGCTCAGAGGCTGGCGGAGCTGCTGTACTGCATGCACAGTGGAACAGGTCAGATAATTGATCTATTCTAAGAACAGGAAAGAAGAAGAAAAAAGAGACTAGAGCCTGAGATGCTTTTAGCATTCTTATGTGTGATAACATTAAAGCAAGGTTGGCTAACACAACTTTTCTATATCATTTGTGCATCCACTAAGTTGTGCATCTCTGATGTGCTTTCCAGTCATTTATGTCTATGCAGCCTGTAACGACAGGGACAGTAGTAGTTGTAGTTGCCCCACTATTCCTGTCCAAGCTACTGAAATAAGATGAAAGCACCATGACAACTGCAGGATGCAAGAAAATGTTACCTGACAACTTAGTACAGATGCATAAATCAGAAGCAGTTGGATGATTAAAGGCTGTAATAGACCTAACAAAAGTGCAATTGATAGTTTTCTTAAAAGGGAAACTGGTACTGAATCCTTATTCAATGGGCATCAGAATCTGCAAGAGCTGAACAGAGAGAAATGTATCAGCTGGGTCAGATGAAGAGTGAGTAAGACCTACGAAGAACACCTGCATGACTCTGTTGTGATGGCAATTTTAACTGACATTTCATGTGCTAGGATCATGCTATTTTATAAATCTATTTCTGAAGATAGCTTTGCATACTAATAGCTCAATTACAGTAGCACAGGCTTGTGGCAGATGGGAGGATGGAGGACTGTATGGCAGCCCAGTATGAGTCTTTGCCTTTTGAGTGCCTGAAAATCATAAGGGAGGAGCCCTGTGCAACCACTGTAAAAGAATCATAAGCACCTCTTCCAATAACAGCTATATATAGCCATCTGAGGTTACAGCCCTTTCAGATAGGTTTTCACACAAATTAAACCTTCTATCAAATTACTCTTTCTCTTGGTCTGAGTATGCAAGATTTCTGTAGTCTTTTCCCCCTTTTCTACTGTCTAAATATCCAAACTAAAGACTGAGTATTTTAAAATCCAAATATTATGCATCATAGAAAATTATAGATTGGTAAGGACCTTTGGAGGTTATTGGGTCCAGTCCCCAGCTCAAGATGATTAACTTCAACGTTACAGGTTTGCACAGGGTCTTTCCCATTCAAGTTTTGAATAACTCCAAGGATGGAGGTAACACAGACTTGCTGGGTAATCTGTTCCAGTGCTTAACTACTCTCAGTGGGATTTTTTTTCCTTTATGTCCAGTAGGAATCTATCGTCTTGTGGTTGAGGACAGTTGTCTCTCATCCTTTGCTGTGTGCTGCTGAAAAGTGTCTGTCTCTGTTTCTCTGTTGTCTTCACCTCCTTCTAGGTAACCTTAAGAGTTCAGTTTACCTCCCTTGTAATTGCTTGCTGTTTACAGGTAACATTTGCATTCTATCAGTGCAAGCACTGAAAATACTGCCAGCAAATACCTATAAATCACAAGGGAACAATAGAAGAGTGACTAACATTAAATTGATGAAAATTGCTCATGTACGAAGTTATCAAGATGAAATTTCTAAATAACATCCTCATGAGAGGATCACTGTCTTCCCTTACTGTGTCTCATAAGCTGGACTTTATAAGAGCCTCTCAATTTAAGTTTATTTACAGCTTAAAAGAGGATTTCTACCTTTTATTGGGAAAATACAGCCTTTGGAGCAGTTCAGACTGAAGGGCTTTGTTTTCACATGCATTTCACATACTAAAGTATGTAGTATCTGAGAACCAGACTGAGAAAGTCCATGCAGTTTACATCTTCTACAGCTTGTGCTGCCAAACACAAGCTAACAGATGCCCACGCCACTTCTTCCATAAACAGTTTTCCTTCTGCGATTACTAGTTTCTTAAAATATGTATTATAAAACTGATACAAACTACCAGAAATGCATCTGTGCATGCAAGAGAGAATGTGTTTGTGTGTGCATGTATGTTTTGGGGAGCGTGGGAGAGAGAAAAAGAATTACTACTCTCATCCCAGAAGAGCCCATTTCTCATGACAGGTTGAAGGACATTTGTGTTTGGTGAGATACTTTAACCTTTAGGGTGGGAAGCAGCCCTGTGGCACAACTCAAGACACGTGGCTTCTACTGTATGTCTGTGTCCCAAGTTCTTCATGCGTTTCTTGCTTTCTATTTATAATACCCTTCATCAAGGTATTCTGAGGAGATTTTACTGTGATGTGGATTCGCAACACAGACTGATTAGCTATTTGGCCATGTGAGTTCATGGTACTTGCAATGAAATAACAGCTACCAGTGTCTCTCTTCTCTACATGCTTCACTAGAAACTAGAAATATTTTGGTTTTTTTTTTTAATTAACTCTGTTGCCTTCATGATTTGTTGTCATCCAAGCATTACAGTTACTTTGACTCAAACATAGGAAGCTGGGTAAGAGGCTACACACGATTTTACTCTTTTTAATGTTATTAAGAATCAGCAAACATCATAATTATAAGCTGCAATATTTAATAGCACCCCAGGAAATTTTCAGTATGGCAGTGCTGCTAAATAATGTTTATCGCATAATCTAACTGTGTGATTTAAGGAAATTAGATTATTTTTTGTTTGTGTATGGTTTAGGGTTTTTTCCCCTTTTAAGTTTTTATGTCATGAACTAGATCCTGGTCAGCATCCCCAAAGATAATTTATATCCCTGTATACTCAGATTCCAAAACAACCATGGTCCAGTGCTGCATCAGGCAGGAGAATTGTAATTTTCTGTAGTTTCTTCTTTTGAGAGAAAAGAGCCCAACTCACTATGAGAGGGACTTCTTGCTTTGTTTATGATAAGCTTGCATTGAACACATATGCAATTTGATAGCCTGAGTCAGGAGAAGGAGTGACTGGACTTCCGTTACGTGCACGGTTACAGGGACATGTGGCAGCTTCACCTGCGGACAGTAGCAACAGGAAATTATACTGGATGCATCATTTTACCCATGAGGACTTGTCCTCTGTCATCTTTGTCGTCATCGTTCCCCCCCTCCCGCCCCACGCAGCTCAGCGCACACATATACAGTGTCTGCCATAATCTCCTTTTCTATTTGTAGTTGTATTCCAATAATCCCTTTTCCTTCTTATAGCTGCTTGCATTCTAATACCTAGTCTTTTTTCCCTTCCTCCTATAGTGGCCTCAGAAAAAATGCATATTGTCTGATATAAGTACAACTATTTGAAACAGAAGTGAAAAAGTTCCCCTGTGCGTGCAAGAACCTGTGTCTATGACATCCTCAACTGAACTCTGCCTAAGCAGCCACCCTGCTTTGGGAGTCAGTAAAGGATTTCCATGGTGGTGTGGTTGAATTCTGGGTTTTTTTCTTCAACACTTGCTCACCTGACCTGTTACATATCCAGGTTCAATTTTGGTTTGGTCTAAAATGATCACAGTTTTATCATCTTACTTTACCTGGTATTTTAGGTAAGTTTTATCTTGTACACCAGATATCTATCTCATAATAGGAATTTATATCTTATAAGAAAAATTCAAGTGACATATTTAAGAAAGTAAAAATTAACACTGCTAACCCAGACAAATAAATTCAGTCTTGGCTTTGCTGCCTAAGTACTGAAGAAAGTGATTTCTGAGGTATAGTCACCTCCTTCTCCCACTTATAAAATTAGTATACTCCTCCCTAGGTTATTTTTCTTTACCTTGAACAGTGAGACTTAACAGGCAGCTCTGTAAAGAAAACAAGAAGATCCATCTATAAGAAGCAAAGTTTTATTAGTAGATATGAAGAAAAATAGTTTGAAGAATATCATGTGTAATTGTCAGGGGTTAGGGCTGAGCTGGGCACCAGAAAAATAACAGGTGCTCTCCATTAAACCTCTCTCCCTTCCCAAAGGGGAAGAGAAATGGAATAAGGGAGAGAGATTTGTGGATTGGAAAAGAAAACTAAAACAGCTTTAATGAAAATAGTTTTTTAAAAAATAAAAAAGATATAAATACATATAAAACCAGTATTGAACCCAACCCACCGGATGGCAGTTATCTCATCATCATTACTGATACTGTGGTGCAGGCACTGGGCACAGACTGGACTCAGCAGCAGATGGGAAATGGATTCAGGAACACATGGATCAGAATTGAAAACTGAGTCCTCTTCACACACTGGCCATTGAAGTAGAGGCCTTAACCCTCACGATCCCTCAGCTTTATACTGAATATGATGTATGTGGGATGAAATAGCTCAGTGGTCAGTTCAGGGTCACCTGTCCTGTCCACTTCTCCCCATGGGTACAGCCTTTTACTTTCTTCACCCCCAACATGGTACAAGATTTAGCAGTGACCTTGGTCTGTTGTTGCAACAGCAACAGTCTGTGCAGCCAGCACAGTCTGTGAAGGAGTAAGTGTAAGCCAGAGCCTTTCTGTGTATCAGTCCTTGGTAGTGACTCTAAATGTGGAGCATTATCACTGCTGGAAGCAGACGCTGTCTGAGAAAACATGCCATTAACTGCACAAAGTCAGTTAGTTAGAAGTGACTTAGCTGAAAAGTAAAATCACTGAACAGAGTTAGTTCTAACTCAAACCAGGACAGTAATTTATTTCACAATTGGTTTGTCACTTGTCAAGACAGTTTCAGTGCCCTGAAATACCAGTGTATTAAACTAACCAGGATTGTCATCATCCTTTTGGTTTGACTAAACACATCAGTGATGTGGCAAAGTTAAAACAATGGAGACCCAGGAAGGATAATGTCATAAAAAAAACCCAAAACAAAACAAAACACCAAAAAACCCCACCAACTAAAAAAAGTCAATGGAGAAAGCAGACCAGCATGACTACAGACAGTAAATTAAATCCTGCTTTGGAATCTGACCCTGACCAGCAAACCGCTTAATCTTACCATTTAAGCATATGAGTTCTTCCCTCTCTAAGCATGTATAATGTCCCACTGAAGTAAGGGAGAGACTGAATTCCAAGATTGTTTCCATATTGCTTAGTATCTATCAGACCAGAGCCTTCACTGATGTGATCGGGGACACATCTTGCAACAAAACTTATGTATTCAATGGTATTTCTGTAGACATAGATGTGGTGCAAGCTCAGTGCAACTCAGGGGTTTCAAAGATAGACAGAAAATTATTGTTATTTTTGGGTACAAAGGGCTATAAAATATTTTATGCTGTAAGGTGCGAGTCTTTTTGTAATTGCAGCACAGAAGAAATGTCGAGGTATAGAGAAACAGATTAAAAATCATACACAAAAGTATCTGATGTCAGGAGTTCTGCAGTTGGAAGGTTTTATTGATAAATTATGCCTTCAGTTTGAATAGACTTCAAAATCAGTAGTGAAAAGGAAATACTGTTTTGTGCTAGAATGCTAAAATGTCTTCTGTGGATATTTCTTTTCATATGAAAAGCTACGATGACAGAGTATAAAACTTACAATTTGTTTCACTGTTTTATTAGAAGCAGCAGGTCCTTTATAGAGGCAATGGCTCTTCAATCAACTAGAGTTGTTAGGTGCATTATGGATAGTTTAAGGTTTTAAGTACCAATTTCATCTTTGTGGGTACATAACTGCTACTGTTAGTTACTAAAGATAGATGGTTGCTTCTTCCTGTGGAAAAATTGTAAGGCATAAAAATGAACATGCGAAATATTGTAGGTCTGAACAAACCTGCTGGTACTAAGTGCTCACTAATCTTTGTAGAGAGCAAGGACAAACCTCTTCTTCTCACATATACAGGACAGGACAGTTTGCAGTAGTCTAACTGGACCTTAGACCTGAGAAAGGATTGTCCAGAGTAGATTGTGGCTTTGACTCTGGAAAAAGAAGCTGACAGGGTTGATGATACAAGCTCTGTAATCAGCCATACACCTCTGGCCCACCTCGTTGTAGTGGGAGATAAGACCTTTCTTTCCATGGTGATTTCTCTATCTCCCATGATGTCCATCCCTTGTATAGAACATCCTTCTACACTGCGAACTAAGTGCTCCTTTGCAAAGAGGGCAGCTTTCCCCTTGAAGATTTTCTTCTTGGGGGAATTTCTCTGCCACCTGCCCTTAAATCTGCCCAATGCCTTGTATTCATTTTAAGTTGTTCGTAGCTTTTGTACCCGAGAGTTGGTGCTGTAATAATCTGCATTGCTGGTGAGTTGCACATGATGAATATAACAAGCAATCAGCAAACCCCACAGAATTTACCTTCACAGCAAATTGATTGTGCTATAAGCTGCTTCTGTTTCAGTGCAAAGCTCTATCATGTATATAGGAACCTGATATCACATATATAGGAGAACAAAGAGATAGACGGCTGTACTCGTGTGCTTGGGCAAGAAAAAAGCAGAAAGTAGTGAAAAAGAAAAAAATTGGCAAAAGTTGCTGTGTATGTTGTTTGTATAAATGGTAGACCTAAGGGCAACTTTGCAGTTTGCCAGTTTAATAGGAGCTCATTTGTCTACAAATATGAAAACTACTGAAAACTAAAACCAGGTGGCTACTTCAACACTTCTTAATTCTTTTTTATATTCCCTGATGTTTTGCAGCTGTGCAATGGTGGGTCTGTGACTGATCTCGTGAAAGGATTTCTGAAGAGAGGCGAAAGGATGAATGAACTTATAATTGCTTACATTTTACATGAGGCTCTGATGGTAAGATAAGCTCTTGGTGAAAGGACAGTCAATGTTGAGCTCATCTTTCTTTCACATCCCCACTAACATGACTCACTATCTTGTTTTATAGCAATGTTGAATGAAATCAAGGTAATGTGTAATTCAGACAGTTCTTTTTGAACAAGCAAGGTAAAGAGCAATTAATCTGGTTGTTTCATTTTTAAAAGAATGAAAATTGATTTCTGACCATTGATTAATTTCCTTGGTAAATACAGTTCTGCATCAAAATTGCTTTTATTTTGAGAAATAGCAGAAATATACCCAAATTACAGTTTAACTTATGTCTGCATCCAAAATATTTTCGTAGCAAAATGATCAACAGAGCCAGTGAATTCAAACACTGATGCAAGAGGGTGGGTTTTTTTGTAATCAGATTCAAGTGTCTTTATTTTTTATTTTCCTTTAACTGGAATTTGACTTTCTGCAGTGGTATTTAGGCCTTAGCAGGTTTTGATCAGTTTATACTCTAAAGGTATAATATATAATGTAGATTTATAATACTTTTTTTCTGCTTTTACAATTTCTATTTAACATAAAGTGGGGCAATTAACAAATATCTATTTTTCATGTTGTGCCAAGTGTTTTTCCAATAAAAATGACATCTCTGTGGGTTTGGATTTAAAAAATATATATTTTAAAGTTTTAATATTTCTTTCTGCTACATTTTTGTTTCTGGAACTAATGCACAGGACAGAGCTGTTAGTAAAAAGTTCATGTTTACATTTTACCTTTTAGGGGCTTCATCATTTGCATGAAAACAAAACTATCCACCGTGATATTAAGGGAAATAACATACTTTTGACCACTGAAGGAGGAGTCAAGCTTGTGGATTTTGGTATGTTATGTTTACTTATACAACCAATGTTGTACATCTGAAGTATGGAAAATGAAATAAACAACTCAGAAATGATTAATTATATTAAATTTCTATTAATTTTTTTGATTTCTTCATTAAAAATCACTTGGATAACCTCAGATACTTTTTAACTTGATAGAAATAAAATATTCACAGATTGAGTGTTCTTACAACCTTCGGTTTCCCAGCAATTTTGCTAATGCTGCTTCAATAGCATGGTTAACAAATAGAAGTTATAATGTGGTGGTAGTAAGTGCCAAATGCTTTGAGGCAGACACAGTAAGTGAAGTGGCAATGAGAGTTAATAGGGTTCAAAATAAGGTTGGTGTTTACTTCTTCCAGGACCGTGCGCTGGTTCCATGAAATTAGAAGCTGACAGGCAAAAGCTTCGTGTTGTGTATGAGAGGACTTAGAACTTAAAAGATATTGTAAAGAATGGGAGAGCTCTCCACCTCAGTCACTTGTACTTCATTAGTTTGATTTGAAACTAAACAAGACATAATACCTGAAGGCAGTAGAGAGGGAGATGTTATATAGGTAATCCCCTTTTTCCAAAGTCTGGGAAGGCTGACAGAGTACTTGAGTCAGGTCTAAACCTAAGAACTGTCATTAAATGAAAACAGTCTGTTCAAGTCTGTTAGGCCTAAGATGATTCTTGAATGCTGGCCTTTGGTTTCACCACCAACAGGAAAAAGCAGAGACACAGGTAAGTGAATGCAACCTCTTATTTATCAGCCACACCAGAGTAATGTGCCTTAAAAGTGTATTGACTGTTATTTTATGTAAGGGAGGTATAAAAATGTGCAGTGCTTGTTATTATGAATTATTATGCTCTCGTAGCACACCTTCTTCTGATGTTTAAATTCAGCTTGTTTGTCAGTACTTCACAGCATAGCAGACAATTGTAAATACCGTGATTCCCATTCAGCAGATGGAAAATATTTTTCCTTTACCCTCCTATTTTGATAATGAGATTTATTCAATTGATACATAACAGTTGTTTAAACTAATCATGGGATTTTAACTCCCATTAATGTAGTGACTTCCTGCTAGTGGATTGTATTTATGCAGCTCTCATTACTTTACACACAAAACTCCCTCAACTAATTCTTCTGAAAATTCATTTATTTATATTCATTATTTTATTGATCAGATAAAATCCTCTGTTGAAAAGTCCTCAGACTTCCTAAATTATCGCCATACACTTACTAGTACTTTCTGTTAGTTTGGAAGCTTAAAATGTGAGGCAAAATCAATCCTTTTGCCCACAGGTTTTTAATGTGTTATGGATGCTAATTTTTTTAAGGTGCTGAAAGCAATTAGAGCTGTGGAAGATCGATGCTTCTGAAAATTAATTCACTTATGCAGATGTCAAAACATACAAGCTGTAGGGATGAGGACCTGAATTCTTTATTCCCTAGTTACTGCAATCTACTGCTAAGGCTGTAATTGAAAAATAATCTTAAAATCTTGTGGGGAAAATTGTGATGACAAAGCACAGATGAGAAAGAAACAGACATACACACACTTTATGTGGGTTGAAAAAGGGCCTGTATTATCTGCAGTCCTTCCTTTAAAGGAATATAGAAACTGCGCCTTAATTTAGGAATAGATAGAAATATCCTCTTTTTTTGGTTTGGTTTGGTTTGGTTGGTTTGTTTGGGTTTTTCCTCCCCTCCCTCAAAACCCAATCTGAAGGCAATAATGAGTAGTTTCAAGTGGGAAAAATTTATACAGTCTTCTCAAAGTCATCATGGAAGACATACCATTGATCCTTCAGGCTGATGTTTAAGGTACCCTGCTGGGATTTGGTAGACTTTTGTCTTCTACTTTAGACAATTTAAACCCAGATTAATCAGATTCCAAGAGTATTTTTTAGCCAGGAATGTGAGTTGATACAAATCTCTCAAGTCAGCACTGCTACAGACTGTTGTACCTAAACATTTATTGGTTCAGGGACTGAAACTCATAGCCACTTTTTATTATATAAGCCAATGAATCTGCAGGCCACAGAATGAGACAGACACACGGGCACAATCTCCTTGTCTCCCAGAAAATACTCAGCAGAAGCAAAATTTTTGGTTTAGGTTGAAGTAATTATTACATGGGGCCAAACAAATAAAACCAACTCAAATAATCACGCAGCCCTTTTGAGCACACACACAGCTTTTCTGTTGTGTGAGAGGGGAGCAGAGACAGTGGATCGAGGACTTCTTCAACCACCAAACACACTTGACAGATGAAGTGAGTCCTCCTCAAGATAATTTTCTCTGTGCCATTTTCCTGCATGCTGCATGTTTCTGAAGAGCCCTTTGCTCTCCTCCCCTGATACTCTTTATGGTTGTTTCCATGTAAACAGGTGCATAAAACCTGTATGTGAAAAAAGGACCTGTGAAGTGCCTTAAGGAGCACAATACTAGAAAAGGACCTATTCTCTGTATGTGTTATGTGGTCATATAACTTGAACTTGTGTCTTTTTTTGTGTCTTTCCCCCTCTCCCCCTTAAGTACAGTTAGGAACTTTTTAAGAGAAATCCATTTACTTTCAGTGAATAAATCACCTTCGAGGATGACTTTTCTTTCCTCTGTTCTTTTTCTGCTCTTTAAACTTGGTGTATAGTGTACCACCATTGTGAGTCCTTTCTTGCACAGCAGTATTGACTTTCCAGAAGCTTCATTTTGTGACACAGTTTATACACATTGCCTTACAGTTGTTGTGTCATCGACATTTTTGTGTGCTGTGATCATAGTTTCTGAACACTGTACCGTCTGTGAAGGATGACCTTCACAACACTCCTATGAGGAAGTAAATTACTACATTCCCAGTTAACAGCTGGGGATCTAAAAATTTGAGAGACTGAGTTGCTTGAGGTGACACAGAAAGTGTGTGGAATAGCTCTCCCAAAATCCAGGCTAATAGTCTGAACTGTTCGCCTTTCAGAGGGGTGTTGATAGTTAAAGACACAAGAAAGACTTTGAAAGAATACCATGGCAGTGCCTCACACAGTTTGCTTTGAAGAGTGAAATTTTTGCTTTCCCTTGAAATTCTGCTGTAATATTGCTTAATCACCACAGTAATATTCTTGTAGCTAAGAAACATCCAATCCCAGTTGATAGATTAATGATCAAATGGAGCATGTGAGTTATTACATCTCCAAACCAATGCTGCTGGAACTCAGTTGCTTATCAAGGAGCTGCCAGATAGAAGTTGTAGTTTAAACTGTCTGAACTGCAAGAAGTTTGAAATACTATTACCAACAAAGCATCCTCTCTCCTCACGTCCATCCAGTATGAGAATTTAGATCACCAGAGATACACAAAATCATTCTGTTTTACTACAGTTAATGAGTAGCAGCTAAGGGGATCTACTCTAAGCACATCCCATGATCACAGATTAAGTTTCTGAATTCATTTAAACCTCTAGATACATTAAAGGTCCATATTTTATGTGTAAGAGGAGAAGGTTGACTGAAGACAGTTTTGCTACCTGAACATTTGTGGGAATTAGCTGTTAAGTTGCTCTGGTGGAAAACCTTTGGGAAAGGATGTTGTGCCTGAAAATTGCAGCAATTATGCTCCAAGCAAGGAACATCCTCTACTGACTCAATACAAATAAGAAATAGCTGCACTATGTTCAGGTGTAGCTGCTATGTTTTCAGTATAGGATAGAGATTTGATAGAAAAATATACATTTACATTAAAGAAAGTTCCCTGCAGTACATTTCAGGGTGACAGCTATATAAAATATTGTATAAAAAGAGCTGGAGGCAAGCAAGTTGTTAATCAAATTCCCTTTTTATAAATATTCTTAATTATAGTCACAGTTGCTTATTAGTGTTCTGGAATGGAAATCTTTTACATCTTTTTTTCAGAATTCTGGTTGTATGCAGTAGATTGATGTTAAAGAGTCAGAAATGAAAAGAAATTTTAGCCACTAAAGGTGCAGAAAACCACCTAATTTTCAAAAACTTCTAACATGTAAATCCAAATTAATTTGATGCTAGATACCTTTTGAAAGTTTTGTGAAAAATTTTATCTGCAGTTTTCACCATCTAAATATATTTCAGTGTCTGACCTCATTTCATCAGTTAAAAAGCTGGCTTGAAGTCATTTGCACACCTCATCTGTAATAAAAATTCATATATTCATCAGCATCTTACAATGTGTAATCAATTTCATAGGGAGCTGAGTGTATAACATCTGCTTATGCTGACAAATACTTGCTTCTTTGAGTAGTCCTTCTCAATTCAATTTTTCTTCTTGAAATCATGATGCTGCACAGGGCCTTTAATGTTTTAAATAGCGGTAGTCTAAGACACAATTCCATTTGGAAATTCTGAGCTGTCAAACAATGTGCTGTTCCAGAATGGGAGAAAACAAACTTAACTGAATTTTTATTGTTATTTTTTTAACTATAGTCTGAAAAAGTCCAAGTGACATTTAATTTTGAAAGATTTGACGTGTTTCTGACATACCTGCATTGCAGTGAGTTTGGAAGCTTAAAAGCCAGAGCTTTTTGTGCTTATATGTTACTGAAAGAAGAGGATCCTAGAGGATACAACTTCTGTCAGCAAACTAGCCAGTTTGTGGGGAGTTATGAAGGAAAGAACCTTTTTTTTCCACCAAAAGTTTTGAAACAGCTATAGTAGTGTGGCAAGTGATTCTTTCAGCTAAGAGGGGAGTGTAAAGCTGATGGAAAATTCCTCTTCAGCTATGTTTTTGAGGGTTGGCCTTCTAAGGTTGATAATCTTCAACAAGAGCACAGGTAGCTCATACTTCTATGGGACTGCTGAAGCCTGTTGTCACAGACTAGAAATATCTCAGAATAAGCAGCTGTTGCCTTGGTAATGTCCAGGAAAAAATGTGTATAATTTGTACTCTAGCACTTAGGCAAATGCATAGTTTTCCAGCAGCACTGTTCTTTGCTAAAGGCCATGCCCTTCTATGCATCAAATGAAAAACATACTTTCATAACATGTGTAGTTAGACTGTTGACATTATCACCATGAAAGGTCACTAGGAAAAAAAAAAGTCAGACATCTAGATGGATATTATAAATAATAATCAAGTTCCCATACTGAAAATAAAATGTTGGAAGACTCATTAAATCTTTGGAATTCAGGCCTATTGCTAATGACAAGAGATCACATGATTCCCCCCAGTTTGGCTAGGACTGTCACTGCGGATAAGGGGATATCGAAAAGGATTGGCACTGTCCATTTTCAGTTTCTTCTTAGTCATTTCATTAACAATATCTAAAACTCTCCATCATTAAAATCTCTGGATAAGCAATAGACAGATCTAAAGTTTTTTAATAGGTAAAGCAGGTTCCAGTGGAAGACATGGAAAGAAGGTAAGGCAATCTCACTGCTGCTGGCAGATGGAAAATTACAAGCTGTTCTGCACGCAGTTAATAGAATAATGACTTCAAGGTTTCCTTTAGCACTGTGGATAATGAGCTTGCATAAGTAAAATAGGTATTGTAACATTAATGTATAGTGAAGGTAAGGTGATTTTTGTACTTCAAGCATGCTTTGTTTGCCTCTTCCTTCTTTTGTTTCAAATGTTACAAGTGTTGGATTAAAAAGCTGTGTGTAAGTATTGTCTTGGCATTCCAAATGCATGTAGCTAGTACTGTTTTATCATGGATGTGTACTAAGTAGCCTGAGTCAAGTAGAGATTTAACCTGAGTATGATTCACCCAGGAAAAAAGAAATCGGGGGAGGGGATGCTGCATTGCTATGTTTAGACATACTGAAAAAAAAAAAAGAAAAGTATTTTTTTAATACTTGGACTATTTCTTCCATGTAGTTTGCAAACTGCGGGTAAACTGAGGTCAGCTTTGTATTTAGAATGTAATAGGGTTATTATTTTATTATAGAGAGAGAGAATGATCATTTTCTTAAAGCTATTTGAAGTCATCCAAAGTTAAGAGCCAAGGACGTCTTAACGCTGGCATTTCTGGATGGCCTTCTTATTATCCAAAATTGCAATGTGATAAAACAAGACAATTGTAAGATACTCTTTTTGGTAGAGTACTTTTACAGTAACTCTGATTTTACTTCAGAATGCAGACATAATTTCACTGAGGCAGTACTAAATGAAAATATTAATTTTGTTTCATGATTCAATTGAGTTAATAAAAGAAACTTCTTGCTTTGTTATTTTTCCCTAGAAGGAGTTTGTAGTAATTCTGCCAACATTCTCTGTTGTGACTCAGTAATGGTTTGCTACTTCTTCCTTACAAATGATGGATTGTTAGTAATGCTTTAACACTACTAGTGATCAATAACAATTGATCAACATAAGTTTGAATGCATAGGTGGTTTTGTTATGTTTTATTGCATTATATTCATCCCTATTCTAATGCAAAAATACCTGCCAAAATAATTAAAATTCAAAATCATAGGGACAATCTCAAAGTAATTAATGAGTCCATGGTAAGAATCCATTTTAATAATTCCATCAGAGTAATTGCTCACTTCTGGTTTTCTGATGCATGAGGGAGTTTTCTGCTGGTCTTGTGGTGAAAGAAAGCATCTGAAATCTGGGGGCAGAGGTTGGGGATGGAAGCACAGCACTGAGCTCCGTCTTTTCTTCATGACAGCTCACCAACTCTTATGTTCCCTTGCTATGGCCTCTCCCTTCCGGAACAGGCTGGACAGATGCAGTTTGCTGGCTGATCACAGATCAGTCTGGCAAGCCTTCTGCGGCACGTGGCATTGCAGAGGGAGAGAAGGCTCACAGGGCTCTGTCGCAAATGCACCCAGTACAGGTTGGGCTGCAATGGTTTGGACTCAAGAGCCACCTTGTGCTCAGTGAATAGATTGAGAGGTCAGCTGTGAGTGATCCAAGTTTGAGTATTGGGGCATTTTGGGGAGGGTCATTTTAATCTCTGTCCCTTTTAGTATATATCATGGTTCCCAGCCTCGCATGTCCTGCTGACATTGAAGAGAAGCTCAGCATGACCTTGAGTAGTTTTCCAAGCTTTTGTAGATTACTTATTCTGGAGTAGTCAGAATATCCTATTGCGTCTCTTTCTTCTCAACACACTTTAGCTATAAATGTTGTCTGAATCATTCTGCAAAAATGAAACAATTAATTAAAATAATTTAATTTGAAAGTATTCAAAAATAAAATAACTTTCATTCTGCCCTTAGCTTACTTTAAGCAATGAATCATAGCAAGACTTGTACTTGCCTTAGTCATTAAAGCATGCATCCATAATAAAGCTGCCTGCTTCACTGATTCAGATCAAAAGCAGACTATTATTGTGTTGTCATTTCTGCATACCATATAGCGTGACGTTCACATGTTGCTTCTAAAAAGCATTTACTAGGGGACTATGGCAGAAACCAATAAAAGTAACTTTGAATAAAGCTTTCTTCATGAGCAGCTTGTCAAACTGCTTTGAACCCAATCAAAATAATAATTCTATTTTTTTCAAACCAGGGTTAGTAGGGATAACATGGATTGCATTGACTTGAGCTGTGGAGCATTTTTATTGTTGAATGTTTAATTCTTTGTTGAAGGCTTAGTCCTCAGAAGCTTGTTTTATGGGCCATGTGTGAATGAAAACCTTTGTACTGTCTAGTATCAAAAAAAAGAAATCATGTGGCCAAATGCTGTATCCAGGATAAGCTGTTCACTTGGTCTTTCAAATATTTTCTACTAATTCACATAAAGATGTCACTGATGGCTTAAACATTAAAGAAGCTTGACACAGAAAGCTGGTGACATATGCCAGAGACACATGAAGTGAGAAAATAGCCCTTTTTGGCCAGCAAAGACTTCCACTTGGTTTTCTCGTGGGTCACAAAATAGTCATCTCTTGAGGTTATCAGAAACTCTCTGGTCTCACCTCTATGTATTAGAACCCATTCGTTTTTCCTTGAAAGTGGATCCCAACAGCTCATTTGTACTGAAGTATTCCAGTCCTCAGGTATTTAAAATATTCTGTCCCATCAGCATAGATGTTACCAGTAACTCAGAATCACCGTATGATAAGGGCTGGAAGGGACCTCTGGAAAACTATGTCATATAACAAGGAGAAAAATCTCCAGGGTTTTCCTAGTCATACAGAATAAAAAATCCTTTTTGGGTCTCAAAAGTGGCAGTCAGTTTGAAATCTAATATTCAAGGAAGGCAGCATCTAAGGAGGAGCACATTCCTCACCAGCAGCCTGCACCAGATTGTGTGTAGCTGCATAAATCCCTGAGGCTCCAGAGAAGACCAGTTAGTTCTCCTACCGAAATACATCTGGCCAACTGTGCAGCAGGGAGACAAATGTTCCTGTGTCTCCCTTTCAGGAAAGCAGCTGAAGCCCCAGAGCATGAGATTTGATTATAATTATTGGCCTTGTGCCACACTGAACCATCAGGAGCATGTGGTGGGTAGCCTGTGGTCACCTGGTCTACTGGAGGTCATGGAGAAAGGGTTCAATCAGAATCACAGAAAACGGGAAGCTAGCGTATGCTGCTGCACCATCCTGCCCAATCTTCTGGAATATAAAAGTTCTCAGATTTTGTTAAAGACCAAAGCTGTATTAAAATCTTTTATGTAAAACCAGTTATATATCTCACAGATAGAATGAACGTTTTTTTAGGTCTCCTTGCTATTGTATTATCAGTATGTATCTTGTAATGATTCTGTATCTGATTTAGGGGGCTTTTTTTGTTCCTTATATGCTTAAAAATGCCATTTCTTTGTCTTTAATCCTCTTGATGAGTTTACTGTGAAAGTCACTGGACCTTGATTTCTTTAGTTTCCTTTTATATCATGCTATATTTTATAGTACAGACTTACCCCTTTTACTCTATTCCTCTTTTTCATCTCCCAGGCAGCTCATATACATTGTCTGCTTGGATAGTAAGCTTTTAATCTTTTTGGAGTTGTATAGGGTCATTTGATTATCTTTTGGATACATCTAATGTCAGTTAAGGATTTGTGTCTGTGGTGCATGTTTCTCTGTGTGTTTGGAAAACTCTAGTTTCCATTATTATAACACTATGTGCATTAAAATAGTGCATGAAGATGGGAAGCAGTGACAAAGGGAATGGAAAAGGCTGAGGTACTCAGTGTCTTCTTTGAAACAGTCTTTCATTCTAAGACTGGCCTTCAGGAAGCCCAGATCCCTGAGACCAGTAGGAAGGTCTGGAGCAAGGAAAACTTAGCCTCAGTGGGGAGGATCCAGTGAGGGAGCATTTAAATGAGTTGGACATACGCAAGTTCACAGGACCTGATGAGATGGATCCAAGAGTGCTGAGGGAGGTAGCTGATGTCATTGTAAGGCCACTGCTGATAATCTTTGAAATGTTTTGACGGTTAGGGAAGGTTCCTGAGAACTGGAAGAAACCTGTTGTCACTCCTGTCTTCAGGAAGGGCAAGAGAAGGATTCAGAGAACTACAAGCTGGTAAGCCCCACTTTGATTCCTGGGAAGGTAATGGGAAGGTAATCCTGGAAATCATTTCTGAACATAAGAAGGACAGGAAGGTAATTAGGAGTAGGCAGCATGGATTTATGAAAAGGGAAGCCATGCCTCATCATAACAAATATAATACGTTTCAACACAAAATGCTGATGAAAATTCTAGTGTTGTGGGTCCTTATTTCAACTTTGTTTCCTTTTTCTTTATTTCCATCTTACTGGTCAGAACCTGATTTTAGTTCTAGATTTAATTTGAGTACTTACCACTGAGCAGGAATTCTCAAACACGCTTTTCTGTCAACAACTCACCCAAGGAAACAATACTGCCTCTGTCCTCTTTTCATTTAAAAGTTTGCTTTGGAGATCAGTTGATAGTCTATAGAAAATGGAATTTTGAGTATTGACATTGTTTCAAAAAGGTTCTGAATTATCTCTTGTAAAGTGGGATATTGGAATAGGCTGCCCCGGGAGGTGGTTGAGTCGCCATCCCTGGATGTGTTTAAGAATCGCTTAGATGTAGTGTTGAGGGATATGGTCTAGGGGTGAACTTGTAGAGTAGGGTGCATGGTTGGAAATGATGATCCCATGGGTCTTTTCCAACCTAGGTGATTCTATGATTGTAAGTCACAGTTGCATCCTTTTGGCCTGTTAGTAACATTTTCTATTAAATATCTTTATACTTTTATCCATACTAAGTAATTAAACCTGGGGGAAGCTCTCTGATCTCCCTTTACAGTCTTTGTGGGGATGCCACCATACTTAAAATACACTTGCATGTGGTTATGCACTTGGTGTGTTGTGACATTTGCCATTTGCACTATCAGAATTGCTTTGGTTTAATCTTACTCTTTCCCTGTTATCTTTTCTCATTATAGAATATGAAGGAATTATGAGTATTACTTTCTTAGAATTTTGTATGCTTTTCAGATGATTGAAATTACCGTGGCTGGATATGTACCTTTAAACCAAAATAACCTGAAAGAAGCAAACAAAGAAATGAGACTGTGTCAAAAGATAACAGCTATTACAGAGGAGTTGAGTTACAACCTCACCATTGTGTGGGAAGTAGCTACTTCCCTGTCTGCATCCTGACAAGAATGGCAGCTTCTTCTCAAAGTGAAGCATAGGGTGCTCAAGGAAGACCTTAAACCAGTAGGTCTTCTTACCTCCAGATCTATTAAAAAGGTGGAGTTGAGGGATTAATTGGGGACTGACTTCACACCATTGGCCAGAGAGGCAAGGAAGGAGAGGCCACTTTCTTCAGCAAGCAGCATGGAGCAGGAATGCCAAAACGTATCTGCCAGTGGGTTTAAGGGGAATGAAGTGTAAGTTGCTGCTGCTGTTTTACATCTGTTTCTCTAGGAGATTAAAAAAATATATATTGAGAAATAATTAAAGCATTTCAGCCTGTTTAGATGTGCAAGGTTAACAGTGTGAGCAGTTTTCGGTCCAGAGACTAGCTTGATTTGTAGTTGTAGGTTCTTGCTCCAAATAAAGTCACAAAGAGGATGCTTTGTTAGGGAAGTGGTCACTGTAGGCACAGGTGATGAAGGGTTATGGAAGAGGTAGCCAGAGGCAGCATGAGGGCTAGAGTGTAAGCCCTTTGGGGTAACATCTGCATTTTTATGTATAAATACAGTGGTTGGCACATTGGGAATGCAGTCTCCTGCTGCATGACAAATGTGAATTTAGTAGAACTTGCTAGGGCTCACCACTCCTGCATTAGCATCAACCAGTAAAATGTGCATACTTCTGTTACAGGACATGATCACAAAACAATGTTGTGCAGCCTCCCAGATCAGATCAGAACAGTGTCTGCTCAGATTTGGTTCTACTATGAGACAAATCTTTCCTAATAATAGGGAGGTCATTTCTGCAGTTTTTCATTTATTGAGTGCTAAGGTCATAAGTAGGTGGCTTTACTTGCAATGTTTTTGCAAAAGGTTGAACAACACTCATGGTATAAGTCTGGTAATTTCCAGATTTTCTTAGAAAACTAATTGTGGGGGGGAGGGGAGTAGGGAGGACTCCTTTTTCCATCTATATGCACAATCTGTTCTTTTGGATATGGTGTGCATTGGTACTATCAAGGCATTTGTTTATTAAGCTCTTCACTTCCATGAGATTTAAAAATTGTGTGTAATAAAACACAATTTTATGACATACTTTTAGATTTTCTTAGAAGAACGTTTAACTCATTTTGCAACAAAGCAGTAGTAACGGGGAAGGGGAGGAGCAAGATGTTTTTGTTAGAAAATACACAAGTTAAAAAAAGCTGGCCAGCTATATGCTTGAATGGTTACTGAAATGCTGGAAGAAATGTTTCTAAGTGTAGAATTACATCCTCTTTCTTCTGTGCACAGAAAAAGCCCAAGGAAATATCATTTGTCATAAGACCTACACTCCATAATCTGAAATGCCACTTTACTGCTAAGAGCAAAAAGATAAAAAAACAAACAAACAGCACACAAAAAGCCAAGAGCCTAAAGAAAGTAGTGGTGAACAATTCAAATTAAATCAGCTTTTTACTGAAGTAAAAAAAAAGGGAGGAGGAAAAAAATCTTTCAGTTTATTCAATAATTACAGTTCAATGAGAGAAAAAAGCCAACAGTGCATAGACAGCAAAGATTGTGACCATTAATGTTCTTTTTATATTTTGTTCCTTATCTCTGGAGAAAGTTAAGATCATTTATAAAATCTGACACCGGAATAAAAATTTGCTTAGTGCCTTTCTTTGCCTATAGATCCGAATTCCATTTCTTCATCCAAGCCTGCAAACAAGAGCATAGTACAGGAGACTCCCAACCATGTAGTAAGGGAGAGAGGAGAGCAGCCTCCTCTCCCTCCAAAGCCAAGGATCCTGTAATGATGTCCGTTGGCATCACTGCAACAGTGACAGACCTGTGTTGATATTTGCTGAGTCCTTGCTTTCTGAATGATGTGTTTTGTTAGGGCTCAGAACAGCCACAGACTCCATGAGCCGGAAGCTGGACCTCAGACAACTCCTTGAGGTAGCAAAACCAAAGCCCCTGCTTAACTGAGCTGAAGGAGGATTGATGGACTTTGTGCTAAGACTCACATTGTCGTGCTTTCCATGGTGCAAACATTGTGGTTTGGGCTTTCTGCAGACATGGAGAAAGAGATTCAACTTTCTCAAGCCTGGAGTAGATTAGGTGGAGGCAGCCACAAAAGCAATGGCTGTATTTGTCTCAAATGATCAGGCAGGATCTTTTCTTGCTGCCTTCTTTCATATAAATTTCCATAATGGACAAATTAAGATATTTTTTGAATCAGAGCTGAACATGTAGCTTTCGAGTGGAAAAACAGATCAAGCCCTCTATAGTTTACGAACCACCACTGAAAAAAACCAAAGCAATCAAATCCTATCTAGACAGAGGTTTAGTTATTACATCCACTGGGGAATGAATGGAACCACCTGCAGGGTTTTCAGGAAGATAAGGTCAAGCGTGTTCAAACCAGACAACACAGAGTTGAAATGGGCCAGTGATGCTCACAGGAGCTTCATGTATTTCAGAATAATGAAATGGGACTCACAGAGTGAAACTGAGTCTTTTTACTCATTTAAAGAAAAAGGCAAAATAAGTGAGTTGGAGTGTCAATCAGACTGAGGTTGGAACAACAGAAGAACACAGCACCTTTCTTGCCATCCATGATATCAGTATTTCAGAATATGCCTCTGGTGGACAGTTGGCTATACTCAAATCCATAACAGTTCAGGACTTGATAGTGCAGGGGCTGTTTTTCTCCACATGTGGACCTCACAGCTGACTGTGCTTCGTAAATCCACAGTAGTTCAGGACACGGTGGCTGAGGGGCTGTTTTTCTCCATGTATTGTGCTCTCCCCTTTGCACCAGTAGAGATATTTCCAACCAATACACCCTTGTTTTGTAAGGAAGGAAATTGGGGGTAGGCTGGTCAGAATTGTGCTGCAGCCCACTCGAATTCCTAATATTTCAATGTCTTTTAATTTAAAACCATAAGGAATCTTTAGACTTCAGGGTTCACTTTCCAGCTCTTGGCCTGAAATAGTTAATTCCTAAAACTACAGCTCATGTTGCAAAGCTGATCTGCAGGCATTTGTTGTTGCTTTGAGAATATGCTTTCAGCATGGAGAGACTTCTGATTTTGTAAGAATTTTTAAGATTTCACTGTTTTTTCGTTTCTTTTTATGGCAAACCAGCTGAGAGATGAGGATAAGTATCTTTTATACTGTTCAATCTGAAATATATAAATAATGAAACAGAGGTCTAGTGTCAGTACTGAACATTAACAAAAAAAAAAAAATCAGTGGAAGGTACAGTACTGTTTTCTTTTCCCCAAAAGTGCTTTACTGCTCTCCTGAAACAGGACAGAGAAAAACTGTAATTAGCCAGTCAAAATATATGGAGTCAGGTTACTAATGAAACGCTCGTTTGGGACTAAATCCTGGTCCTGCTGAAGTCACTGGAAACAAAGGCTGAAGAGACCCTCAGCTGAAGCGCTGAGTACCTTTGAGGACTGGGCCTCTCTTTGCAGAGAACTGGAAAGATACATTTGAGATCCACCTGCAGAGGAAGTCATAGCATGACACGATGAGGATGTCACTGTTCAGAAGGGCTGTCTTGGATGGAAATAGCAGTTGCTCTGATTACAGCTTCCCTTCGTTCTTCCAGGTGTGTCTGCTCAGCTGACCAGCACTCGTCTCCGTCGGAACACCTCCGTGGGCACCCCGTTCTGGATGGCTCCAGAGGTTAGATTCATCTTTCAAAACATTTTGCTGCTGGTATTCAAGCTGCTGCATTCTGCATTTCTACTCTTTCTTTGACTTTCTTCCTGACCACTGGTTCTTTCACCAATAGAAATAGCAATGTCTTTTTAAAAAAGTGTTTTAAACCTTCTTTCTTACATATTTGCAAGGATTAAGTTAAAATGGAATGTTTTTGAAATTACAAGGTTAGAGCCAGAGGGCAAGACGTTGAATTGCTTACTAAAATGTTAAAAGAGAAAAAGATCACTACCATTGATCCTTTCCAGCCTTCCAAGCTCTGAAACTATAGGTATCTCATCTCCCCATGGATGGAAGGAACCCAGGGCATGACTGTGATACATTATAGGATTGGTTTGTTTGTTTTCTACACTGGGAAAGTTTTTAATAGTATATGTCCATAGCTGGCAGCAAGAAATAGAAGAGGTTATTATGATTGAGTAAGATTTACTGTGTATCTGTGGGGATTTTTACCACCTGGAATTGAAGCACATTTTAAGCTTATGCAGGAAAAATATCTCATTATAAATAAGCCAATGTACTTATACTATTTGTGTGCACACAGACAAAACCACATTATAGCACACGAAACTACTCTGTATATACACATATATTTTTATAAACGTACTCTGTTTATTGATCTAGTCATGTAGCTAACAGCATATACATTGGTTTAGACCTGTAGCTATTAGGATGAAAGATTCTAGATTTTTCTGACATTGTGGGTGAAATTAAAATACATTTACTGTAATCCAGTGCCAAACATATTGTTGAGAAATTACCTTGATCTTGAAATTGGCTGATTCGGCTGAATAAGGGCCTGGTAGGAGATAGGGAATTCAACTTCTGCTTTCCCACTTGTTTCACTTCATAGGGAGAGCAGTACAGCTCCGTTAGTTATTTTGCAAGGATAATCCATAGGAGAGAGATTAGGGTTGCTGAGTTTCCTTCTGTTTTCCTGAGACACAAAGTGTAGTTTGCCATCAGTTTTTAGCTGAAAAACCCAAGGATTTGCATCCTTTTGTTAGGTCAGGGAACCTGGTGATCCTGGACATCTGCTTTCTCTAGTTTTAAGCATTGATTTTTTTCAACAACAGGATGCTTTAGCTTGCTAAATGTGTTCAAGTCTGGGTACTTCACAGAGTATTTTCATCCTGTATAAGATTCCCTCAGCTGTGGGTGTGCTCTGAAATCCGGACATTTGACCATCCAATGACAATCCCAGTCTTTTACTCCAACAGGTGATTGCCTGTGAGCAGCAGCTAGATAGCTCCTATGATGCGCGGTGTGATGCATGGTCACTGGGAATTACTGCAATAGAGTTGGGAGATGGAGATCCACCCCTTGCTGATTTGCACCCTATGAGGGCACTCTTCAAAATACCAAGGTAATGTTTTGATGTTTTTATTTCTTGTTGGGTTAGAGTGAACTTCTTCCTTAACTGTTAGTTTCTTCAAGCTTACACTGCATAAGTTTGTGGCATTTCTTCATATTATATAGTCTAGGAGGACATTAGAAATACTTTGTCCAGCTGTATTTTCTGAAGGCTCTGCTTCAACCATGTGTGCACATTGAGAAGTTCAAAGCTGACTGAGGTTATGTTTGAGAAGAAGCCATAAGGCCTTCTCCCGAGTGGACTGGTGCCCAGTATATTCTGTTACAAAGAATGACTTATGATAGAAATACAGAGTCTGAGTATGCCACTGTGGTGAACAGGCCTCATACCTGTCCTAAAGGTTTATCTCATGTCCTTTGAAGTTAAGCATTGTTCCACCACTCACATACACTTAGACTGACGCTTGTGCTGCTCCTGGCCATTGCAGTGCTGCTGTCCTTGGGCAGTGCAAATGGCAACTTGTTTTGTGTTTTCTTTGAAGCTGGAGATAAAAGTACCCAAAGTGCCACTTACAGTCTCTCAAAGAACATCAGTCTCGAAGTCTGTAGGGGATGATCACACAGCAGTTTGTGGGTTTCATTCTAACAGTTGGAGCAGTTCCACAACAGCTGAGACCACATAGTATACCAGAGTGCTTCAATTCCATTTCAGACAAGTCACCCAAATTAGTTTAAATTACCTTCAGGTTTAAGAAATCTTGGCTGATGGCACTGAAGCAGAGCATGAATGCTCTTCCTACCTTTACTCTCTATGGGAAAAGTTGTCACAGACTGCTGTGGTCAGTCATTTCAGCCTGTCCTTCAAAAAAACATCTGCCTTATGCCCTTACAAATACTCGGCACCTTTCTGCCCTGGAGCAAATATAAGACCAATACCCTTTCATTTCATTAAGTAAAACCTATAAAAAGTGATAAACATTAATTAGCACTTAAAGAAAAGCAGTCATGACAACTGATTGAAAATAGAAAAGTCACCTTATCTATAGGTCATTTCCTTTTGTCTTCATGACTCAATGAAAATGACCTCTGTTTGAATGGAAGAAGACAGTTAAAACAATTTGAACCAAATTAACAGCTAGAATAAACAGCTCTAACAACAAAAGAAAGTAGTATTATTCATTTACAATAGATCTGTATTTAGTCCTTCACTTGACTTCTGATTATCTTCTGATGAATGAGAAATAGCTAATAAAGAGCTAGTTCCTTCTGCCACTTTGTTCAGCAAGTTGATTAATTTAGTCCTTCTGGGAAAACTTAAAATAGAATTTTTTTTTAAAAAAGTCTCTTAAGAAAGTATATTCTTTCAGGCTTGAAAAGAGAAACTTGCCATTACAAGTGAATAGTGATTAATGGGTTGTTAGTTTCATTTCCGTTTATTGATTTGATTAAAAAAATTATAGTGATTCTTAGCTATGCGTGGTAAATAATCTCCATGTTATTTCTCCTTGTTAGTTATGTAAAGTAGGAGAGCCAGTGAGGCATTGTATCATATACCCTTGCTCCTTTGACTAGTGGAAATCAATTTTTTTTTTTTCCTGTGGCCTTCTAAAACTCATTACTCAGCCTGTCTTCACACATTGTTTTTGTGAATTGAGTAGCTTATTAACTTATCATCACTGACCTTTGCAGGAATCCTCCTCCAACACTACAGCAGCCTGAACTGTGGTCACCTGAATTCAATGACTTCATTAACAAGTGAGTAACAACTGAGACCACTGTAGCTGAATATGGAACATGTATAAATGTTACGTGTGCAATACCTTTGTATTGTCTGTGGAAGTCTTTTGCTACTAATACTTTTCCTTAAAAAACAATTTTGTAAGTCTAATTTGATTTCCAAGTGAGGCTCCAGATTTAAACCAAGAAATAACAACATTTTGACACACTTGATGTTTATGTTTTTCTTAATTTAAAGATAATTTAGTTTTAAAATGCAGTCATATAACTTCTTGGCCTCATCAGTTCTGTGCAACCTTAATTTTCAGTTCAGAGCCGTTGTGATTAAGATGTGTGTATTTATTTTGAAGGCACGAGTGAACTACAGACAAGCATTTCAAAACATAACAGTGATCCCTCAATGAGCATATGCTTTTTCTGCCAGCACAGGTGCTTGACTAAAGATTATGAGAAGCGTCCGACAGTGTCTAGTCTTTTGCAGCATGATTTTATTAAGCAAATTGAAGGAAAAGAAAACGTGCTACAAAGGCAACTCATGGAATTTATTGATGTTCATCAACAAATGGGAGTCACTGAAAAGGCAAGGTAAAAGTAGCTAAAAACTAGACTAGTTGGGACAATGTTGATACTTTCACTGTTTCAGAATGGCTGGTGATCTACTTTACCTAGACAAAAAAATAGAGAGCTTAATCTTTGGGGTCCCCTATAGAGCCAATGGAAAGAGAGTGACACAAGTTTCACACGTAGGATGAAACAGTCTTTAGAAGTACCTCCCCTTTCTCCTGTGACTCAAGGTGCAGGTTAGGATCCCATCTCAGAAAGCTAAGGTGAGATGAAGTTAACGTTTGGCATTTTCTTACATTTGCATGATCGACTAATGTTTAGTTTAAGCAAGTATGCTAAAAATAACTAGTCAGATTCCTGAAGCATTGGATGGTACTGCCTGAAAGAAGTGGTAGTGGTACCGCGCCTTGTTTTGCAAACTTCAAATCTTATGTCTTACTGAATAGATAGTTTCTTTCTTCTACTAGTAATTAGTAGTATCAATTCTGAATAAATCACTTAGCACCTGATGGCTTTTATTTAAAGCAACTGAAAATGGCTTGGCTCAATTTTACAATTAAAAACCCCTTACCCAGTACACTGAAATAGTGTGTCAGATGAGAAGTGTAGTAGATTAATATTGAAGTACTACTGGTGTGACTGCTCCTGAGGTTTGAAGTAAAGGCTGACAACTTCTTTTTTTTTTTAATAGAACATAAAATTTAAAGGATGTTTTGGCATTATCATCTGTATGGAAAAGGCCTACTAAAATCTGACACGTTTCCTTTCACAGATATTTTTAGTAACAATATATACAGCAGGCATCAGTTCTAATTTTGGAGAATTTTCTCTTTACTCTCTGCTTTGAAGATAATAAAAAATACATTTCTAAACAATTTATGATTTTCAAGTTTTCTTGGACTTTAAGTAGATGTGGGATGAGTAGTACTTTCTCTTTTCTGGCATTTCAGTAAAAAAACTATGTAGTTGGCTTTAATTTAAACTTTGAAATGGCTTTGTATGTTCTTTATTGTGCGGACTTCACATTTGCTTATTCCAGAAAGATGCAGGAATGGAAATATGCTTGTCATATGTAAGTGCTGAGCACTAAACCAGCAACGTCCTCCAGACCTTTAAAAGTATTTATTTATAAAACACAGAGAAATTTCATGTGGTAAAGTAAGTCCAAAACACTACATTACATGAATTGAAATCCTGGTGACACTTGTGACCTTGATCATTTCAAAGCCTGAACAGTTTTTGAAAATTAAACTTCTAAGTCAATTAAGTATTGTAAGCTTTTTTACCCATTTTCTAGAACTCATGTTTGTTTTCTATCAAGTCCTATTTTTTATTTTTAATTCTTTTCATTTTCTCATCTAAATGCTGCATAAAGCAAACTACTTAAACTTTCTTTTCCTGTGCAATACAAACATAAAGAAAGTGGCCCAATTTGCATGTACATAGAGCAGTACAGTGGCACCGGAACAGAATGATCTGTTGGTACTTTCTTTGTCCCATTTAGACTGTGTTTTATTAACTGATCATTCTTCAAATGAACCAGAGTTTAAGGGAATTACAAATTCCACTTGTTTTTACTTTGAGCAAATGCAATACATTTTTCTCCAAAGTCATCACTTCTTTATGCTAAAAATATCCGTTTGCAACTTAACCTTTCTTAGCTCAGATCTCAGGCTGAAATTACAATGGGAAGACCATGAGAAAACATCCCTTGATGCATTAACATTTTCCCATAGCATCTTGACTGAAACATTGCTAAAATCTGCTGTTTAGAATGATGAAGTAAGCTATGGGAGACAAATTTATATTAGGGAGGAGGTGAAGCAGGCAAAGTTGTGTAGTAAGCGCAATTAATTTTGGGATTTTATTGTTTAGCATTTGAGTTCCCACTGAACTGTGATTTCCTGGTGTGCAGAGTTACGTTCAGGGCAAAAGCCCTGGTCATCTGCAAGGGTTGCCTTTGTCATGGCTATGGAAAGAAAACCTTTTTCATTGTGCAACTTCATAAGGTGGTATTTGCCTCTTTTCAGGGGGTGTCATGACTCATAATCATTTTGATACTTCTTTTCTCCCAATCTTTTCAAACTGATATACTTTCAACTAATAGAAAAAATTCTGTTGCATCCTAGTAGTATGATCTTGAAGTTTTATACAAATAAACTTCAACCTATATCTGTTATGCCAATCCTCAGGATGACCTAGCTATTTAAGTACTGTATTCCAGTTATTTTCTGTGTTGATAGTGACACAAAAATGGAATTTATTGCACAATCTGTAATGAAAAAAATTCTCTAATGAAGAAACAATAACCTCATTTGAGTCTGATCATTAACCTCTGGGCACTGCTTGTTTCCCCTTATTTTTAGGGAATCCTTCAATCACATACTTAACATTCCCGTAAGTCACACTGTAGCTGTTAAAATTTGTAATTAGTGATGAAAATAATTACTATAAATGAATGCTGCAGCATATACCCACAAACTGTTCTAAAAATACACTTCTTGCTAGGCCAAATAAGGAAAAAAGACTGAACTGTAAAGAGTTTTACTTTGCAACAGAAATAGCTGTCTTTGAAATGGCCTTCAGAACTGTCACATCTACACCTGACAGGCTTGTAAGACTTTTATCCTGAGTTGTTTGGCTGTCTTAATCTTGACTGTTTTTACAGTAATATCTGCAGAAATGTGCAATGATTGGTACAACGTGTATTTCCTGGGAATTATGACTCATTCCAGAATGAGCTGCATATATGAGGGATATTCACTGCAACTGGATTTCAGCAACTGACTGTGGTCCCCAAGTTAAGAAACCCATCTTTATATGCCCCCTAAATAAATATGGGAAAGAGACCCATTCTATTGCAAAGTGTTTCAGAGAAAGAACTTTTTGGTGAGCTGAATTAAGCTCTTAAGATTTTGTCCTTCTCTATTTGCCATATGGGGATAGCACGGAATTCCAGTGACAGGGTTCTAAACAGTTGCTCTATTTAACTATTTGAAAAGTTCAGGGAGGTAGGTTCATAGAAGTTCATGTACAACATGCATATAGGTGTTTGTCAATTTATTCACCACTATTAAAAGCAGGGAGTACCATTAATTTCCTTCCATGACTTTCCCGGATTGCACAGACTTGTGTCACTGATTTGCTGGGTGTTACATCTCTCTCTGTCTTTCTGACTCATCTCAGTGAGAAGCAGCTGACAGGAATCTTTCAAGCTTAGTCCTGCAGGGCAGGCTGTAGCAGGGAGTAGGAGATCACCACACTGGCTTGACAGAGGCAGGAGGAGGAGCAGAGTAAGATCGCTCACAGAATCCTGGGCTGACCTGGTCAATGCCTCCAGATGAAATCTGTGTCAGAGTAGGGGCTTAAACCTGAGGCATTAGAGGTCAAGACTAATCCTTGAACACTTCAAGCCACTTCCTCCTCTCCTGTAACAAAAGTGTGAGCTTTATTGTGCCAACAAGGACTGTGTACTTCCTGCATTGAGGACACTCCTATGTAAGATGGCTGTGCTGCAAACTGCTCTCAGGCTGTAGAAGCAGTAAAAGTTTCTGGCAACACAGGCCTTAGAATAAGCAAATCTCCAGTCCCATATGCTTCTAGCAACTCTATAGCAGAAGAAAATATCCTTCCATATGATAAAATGGACTTGAGCAATGCCTGGATGAAGAAAAGTTTGCCTCTTGAAGCAAAACAAGAGAAAAAGACGTTCCTCCTGCATTCAGGACTCCCTGGGAGTAATGCTCTACAACTGCTACTGTATTGTGTCAGTACATTTGCTCAGCAGCTCATTTCTCCTGAAGATGGGATACCTCACCAGGCATTGCTTACTTTTTGAGCTTCTCCTTCATCTTTTCAGTATGGGTCTGACCTTGGCATACATATGCCAAGAGAGGTCTCGTATTTGCTTAGTTTTAAGAACAAATTTTTTTTCTCCAGAAATTTATCAGGGATACAGCCATTTCTTGAGGCTGTTATGAAGGACCAATAATCTGCTTTTTTGCATGGTATGGTAAAACAGCACGGACTTTGACAAACAGATTGTGCAGAGCAGGACATGACCCAGCAGGCTGGACATGGGCCACCCCTGAATCAAAAGCCCCACAGCTCTGCTGGGCAGCCCGGTGCTCTCAGCAGCATTGCATAAGCTTGAGCACAGCTCCCCGAGACTGCAGCCAGTGCTGTGCAATCATCTGAACACAGAGGGAGCACAGGTTTGTCTGCAAGGCATTGTACAGATATAGCTGGAGTCTTATCAAAACACTTTTCTAAATTCAGGTACAGATTTTGCATAGATACTAGACTATATTTTTGTTTAAGCGTATTTCACCAGCTTCATCCTTTGAAGACACATTTTTTTATCTTAAGTGTGAATTAAAATTGCCCTGTGCAGCTTCCAGATAAACAGAATGACCAGCAGTGACAGATCCTATACAGGTTTCTCTGTGGTGCTTCAATTTCATTTGTCACTTGTAATGCTTTTGCAACTGCTGGGAGGTGTATAGCTGTTTCCACCTTCACCTTACAGAAAACCTTATTACTTTTAGTTTCTTTACACCCAGACTCAGGCCAGTCCTTTTCCTGTCACTTTTTAGTCTGTAGATGATTCTCCAACCAGTTTAGGCAGAGTTCAGCAAGGCATCATGAGTCACACTTCTCTTTTCATGGTATTTTTGGAGCTATCAGAAATGTTTTAAATACATTCTGACAATCTGAAAAAAAAAAAAAAAAGCTACAGTTGCCTCATTTTGATTTAACTGATTCTTGAAAGATAAGCAGAGAAGTGTGAAGGAAGATGCACAGAAACAATGCTGCCTTGACTCATTTTCTTGTCCATACAGGGTTGATGTTCCTGGCCTTTAGCTGCTTTGAATTGCTTGTCGAGCATGGCTGTGAGATCTAATGCCTCCATCAAATAATTTCTGAACAGAAAAGAGAAACATGGTTATTTCAGTTCACGGTGTCTGTGTGCATGACGATAATGAAATTTCAGCATTGATGTCAGCAGCACTGATGTGGGGGGTTTTAAGTGCTTGGACTTTTAGCAAGTGAAGCAGTATAACTGCCCTTGAGGGGTCTGTGCCCTTTGACAGCAAAGCAGAAAAATATTGTGCTCTGCAAATCTGCCACTCTGCTGTATTCTGGAGAATGGGGAATATAATCTGGTTTAACAAGCACTAGTGTTCTCATAATGTCAGCTGAAGAGGATTACAGGAGAATCAATTTTATGTAATTAAACTTCCCTGAGAGATTGTTTCTTTAAAAGAAAGAAGAAAAAAAGAAAAAGTTTCTATTACTGGGTCATTGAGCTCACTTCCTGCAAGGCAGTTGTTAACTTCCTACATTAAATGAAAAATGCTAATTGAAACAAATCTTGGGAAATACCCCTCTCTTACTGATATGCAGTAGATTTTTTTTATTAAAAAGTGTAGTCAATGTGTAACAATTCCACCAGAAATGGAAAGCATAACTTAACAGATGTCTTGGTTTGGGTCTTCCTTCAGCGACGGAAAAAAATAGAGCAGAGCTTGACACAGTCTTGCAGTTCTCACATTTTTCCCTCGTGCATGTTGACAGGTCTTTCCCAAAATCATACTGATATTAGATGCATCCTCTGCGCACAGAATGACCTTCATGCAGCAGCAAAGGGGAAATTGTTTCAACTGTCCAAATCTGAATTTTCAACTGAATCTGTTATAAAGAGTTATAAATAGCAGTGTGACTGCTATTTATAGAGGGGACAAATTTCTGTTGAGCAGGTAGCATTTCTCCTGCACCTGTCTTGGAGTGCAGTAATACTCCTTAGCTGGTAAAGGCAAATCCAGCAACAGCAGACCATGTAAGGCTGAAGTGTTAATTTAAATCTTAATATTGCCACATCTTTTTTAATACAGCCTGGGGAGTACATACAACCAAAAACTGTCTCACAGTGCTGTTGCAAGGACAGTACTACCAGAACAGTTCTCATGGTACTAATGGGTTTCAAATGAAAGGGAAGAAGAGGTCAGACCTAGGAAAGTTGTGATGGCCTTGTACCAGACCCATCCCTTTTGATGCTGCCTGCTTGTGTTCCGGTGTGTTTCCTGCTTCAGCATAATAAAATGCATACCAAATTACAGCCCAGTTATGGATTTATTGCAGTAAAATCTGCAAAAATACCTCCCAACAGACACACAATCCTCCTGCATCTCTTTTTTGTCTGTTTGCACTGTTTATGTTGGAATAGGCCCATGTGTTGAATGTTCTGTGGTGCATGGCAGTAGTAAGGCTCTGGTGCTGTGCTGTGTAGTATTCACCTTGCTTTTCACCTCCATGTAATTCAGCTTTCCCATCAAGGGCATCACCAGCAGAGATAAAGAAGTGGTTATCCCACTCTACTCAGCAGCTATTAGGTCACACCTGGAATACAGTGTTCAAATTTGTCCCCCGCCCTACAAAACAGATGTGGACAGGCTGGAGAGGGTCCAGAGAAGGGCCACAAAGAAGATCAAAGGACTGGGAAGCTGTTCTATGAGGAAAGGCTGAGAGAACTGGGTTTGTTCAGCCTTGAGAAAAGAAGGCTTAGGGGAGACCTTATCACCATGTTCCAGTAAGGGCTGGCTACAGAGAATAGATAGCCTCCCTTTTTACAAGGACTCACAGGGGAAAGATGAGAGGTGATGGATACAAGTTATTCCTGGAAGATTCCAGCTAGAGGCAAGAGGAAAATTTTTCACAACAGCAATTAGCCATTGGGATAATCTCACCAGGGAAGTGGTGGAGTCCCTAACATTGGACTGTTTAAAGATTCAGCTGGACACAGTGGTGGGCCAT